>PXNZ01000613.1:0-30528 GCA_003012085.1 Trichoderma brevicompactum | reverse complement strand
GCACTTACACCTTGCCCATGTTGTAGGCAGAACTGCAGCAATTCAATTTGCAGTCTGAGGCTTAGCTCAGAGGTCCATTGTGGAAGAAGAAGAAGAAGAAGAAGAAGAAGAAAAAAAAAAAAGAGGAGAAGGATAGGAGGCAAGGGGTCGGGACAAAAGAGATGATCTACTTTCCATTGTCCCAAAGCCGAGTTGCACGTACATAATCTGCGACTTGAATTACAAAGCTGTCTCGCCCAACTCCATAGTACAAAGCACCTGCAGGCCTATCAAAATATCGGATTAGTTTGTTAGCAGCAGATAATACCAGGTTCTTCTGCTGAAGCATTTGCCTATCTTATCGCCTGGTTGACGCAAAGGTTCCTGAGAGCACGCAACGACGTCACGCTATTACGAGGCGCTATGAGCTCCTGCCTGATTTTACCGCATGCGAGGGGTGCGAAAGGTGGGGAGCACTTTCTTTTTCTTTAGGTAAAACGCAAGGGGAGAAAAGCGATTCAGCCGCTCCAGCGGGCCAGGGAATTTAGCAGTAATAGTGCTAGGCCTATCTCTCAATCTTGTGCGCGTACCTTACAAGTATGTAGGTAGTACGAAGTAGTAGCAGTATAAATTATCTAGGTAGGTATCCTAGGTACGGGGTGCTTCTTCTGCTTTACTTTGTTTCAAACAATCACCAGCTACACACGGAGAGATTGATGTAGCGCGAGGAGGTAATACGGAGGAAAGTCGAGGTTTGTGTGGCTTAGTGGTGAGGACCAAGTCAGGGAGAGGATTTAACAAATATCGATGCTGATTGAATGGATCCTCAAATAGCTCCGTGAAGGGAAAGGTGCTGCTCTGTATTACAAGAACTAAAAGCTCTGCATTGTGGAAATGCTACGGACATACTGGGATGGTTAGTGCTATTAGTGCTTTGCTTCACACACGCGGTCTCTCTCCCAGTCTCACTCTCTCCCACCCAACTCAACCAACGGAGGATTACATTCAGCCGTTCTACGAGCACAGCAGCCAAGGTAGTTCTCGCAAGCTTTTTCACGCATCTTCAACCAGAGCCCTGTTCCGCTCCCTGACCCTGAGAGCGGGCTTTGCAGCCATTAGCTGCGTGAAAGCCGATGGCAAGCATCACGAAACTCAGCCACCCCGGCCAACCAGCTCCACCAGCTCCAGACGGCGCGCTTAAACGGGCTACGCGGGCCAGAGCAGCGAATCGGTCTTTAATTCACTCGGTGACGACACGCGGGGCAGCGCTCGCAAGACCCTCCTAGGCCCTCTTCCGGGGAGGGAGGATGATTCTGCCTCTGTCCTCTACCCGGCCTGCTCGCTTCAGGGCTGCAAAGTGTCGGTCTACCTTCCTTCACCCATCCATCAGCCCATCTCCTCTACAGCTAGCTCTTGAGACATGGCGTCCACACCAAGTGTCGCGGTTACGGGGACGATCTCCGCTGTCGGACGCATTCGAGTGTCATGAGACTCATTGTTCATCACAAAGTGACAGGATCAAGAGGTCAGCTTCTGCTGCTGCTCTGCTATTTTGCGAAGCTGTGTAGGGATCGGTGTCTGCGATCGCCCGGTCTGCATCCCCAGTCCAATCATGTCCTGCCCTCTGTTGCAGACAAGATGAATGCATCTCGGCTCACCTGCAGCACGGCATCGGAGCCGAGCACCAGTCTATGTAAGTCGCGGGGCGGTTTTATATTTGTGTCACCTAGGCGATAGTAAGCATGGAGATGACGGGATCTTTCTTGTACACGAGCCCTGTGAGGGTGTAACTGCTTTATAACTCGTGCTCAGTTAGAAAAAAAAAAAAGCACTGAAAATATAATGCTCATCCATGAATCCAAAATAGAAGCAGAAAAAAAAATAAGTTGAGGGGATCGGCTCGGTCGTGGCGTTTCCGAAGCGCCTAGTGGCTGGCCCCGAAGCCGAAGCTGGAATCCTTACTCTTCTTGATCCGTCCGTATTCACCACACAGGGCGTTCCTGTTGCTGCTAGCGCATCTACACCTGTGCAGATGACTAGTTGGGTGGGACCGAAGATATTATCCTGGCCGATATACAGGCTAAGGCCGTTCCGGGGTGTCTGGTTGACAAACTTTCTCGCCAATGAGTTTTCTTCGTTTTCATGACTTCAACCTTGCACGTCTCTCCCTCGCTTTAAACGTCGGCCTTGCGCTGTTCCTGGGCCGCGAGCATTCTTTTTTTTCTTTCTCCTTGACGCCTTGATTGAGGATTGAAAGCTCTTGATTTTGCGTGTCAGCGTCATGTCCTTCTAGCACCAGACGCTCTCCATCTCAAATCTTACCTTGGTTACATGGATAGCCTGTGATCGCTGTCCACGCCAATTCTTTTCTTGCTTCCTCATTTTCAGTGCACTCCGCAAGGCTGGTACAACAAGACCGTGACACAATGACGAAGGATTCCACATCCAAGCCGAAGCTGCCTGTGCAGCAGCTGGCAATTCTAGGTAAGCTCAACCCCGGGGTGTGCTTTGAGAGTATGGACAGGTGCCGAATGTTCCAACGGGAAGCGCCGTCTGCATGACCAAGACATTGTACGGCGGACGTACGTTTCAGGCAGCATATCCTATGCGCTGTTTTGGTATCCTTGGTAATGTCATACCGACGATTCTGTCGAGCGCTCCATACGGACCGCCTACCGTCTGCTGCTGTTTTAGTGAGGCGTAAACGCCTACGGCCTGCCGTGTCTCACCCACCATAGCTGCCGCTGTTGAAGAAGTTGTACCATGCTGACTGTCTGAATCACAGCTGTTGCGAGGTTTGCAGAGCCCTTGGCCTACACATCCGTCTGGCCCTACCTCCCTGAAATGATCCGAGATTTCGGCGTCAAGCGCGACGAGGTAGCAAAATGGGCCGGCGTCACATCTTCCGTCTTTTCTATCTGCCAGAGCATCACGGCAGTTCCCTGGGGCAAGGCATCGGACAGGTTTGGTAGGAAACCGGTGCTCATCTATGGACTTATTAGCACAATGATTTGCTTCATAATATGGGGCATGTCGACAAGCCTCACCATGGCCATCACCGTCAGAGCTATCATGGGTGGTGGCAATGGCAACGGTAAGCTTTCCCTTTCTCAGCTGATCTCTAGTCTTGATTTTCGAATAAAATTGCTGACCTGGGTTTTCTCTCCCCTCATCCAGTTGGCATCATTCGAACCATGGTCGCTGAAATGGTCACCGAAAAAGAGCTTCAGCCAAGAGCCTTTTCCATAATGCCTCTCGTCTGGTCTCTGGGTTCAGTCGTTGGGCCCGCCTTTGGTGGATTCTTTGCTCAGCCGGCTAAGCAATTTCCTGATATCTTTGGCAACATAGAGTTCTTCAAGCGATTCCCTTATCTCCTGCCAAATCTCTTGGCTACTGTTTTCTTCCTCATCTCTGCCGCCAGCGCGACCCTCTTTCTGAAAGAAACGCTGGCCGACAAACGCGGACACAAAGATTGGGGGTTGCTAGTCGGAGAGCGTCTCACTCGAGTTTTTCGCCGGCAGCCGCAGCTCATTTCTCAGCGTCGCAGGTCCTTTGTTGATGGAGAAGCCACCGCGCCGCTCGTTCCAAGCAGGGTCACGCCCAAGAAGACCACCTCGTCAAAGAAAGTATCTGCTGGCATGAAGGAGGTCTTTTCTTACCAGACAACAATAAACCTCATCTCGTATACATTTTTGGCCTTCCATTCAGTTGCATATGACCAAAATATCACGGTGTTCCTGGACTATCCCGTCATTCCTCGAACGCCCGAAAACACAAAATTCCCCTTTTACTTTACGGGAGGGTTTGGCCTTAGCTCAGGTACCATTGGAACAATTTTCACCATCTACGGTATTACTTGTGGATTGATTCAATTCCTCATTTATCCACCAATGGTGAACCGTTATGGTGTTCTCAACTGTTTCAAAGTAGTTTGTAAGTCTCCTGCAAGGAAAGAAAAAAAAAACTAGCTACTACTCATCTGCATTGGTACTAATCAGATTGACAGCCGTCATGACGCCCTTCATTTACTTCGTCACTCCGTACACCTCATTACTCCCCACCCCCGCAACGCGATTTGCCGCAATCCTCACTGTCATGATGATCAAGGCCTTTGCCATCATCATTGCTTTCCCCTCCACGACCATCCTCCTCACCAATTCTGCCACCTCACTCAGCATCCTTGGCACCCTCAACGGCTTTGCCACCATGTTCAGTGGTCTCGGAAGAGCCCTCGGACCCGCTTCCACCGGCTTAGCCTTCTCCTGGGGCGTCGAGCACGGTTACATCGTCTCAGCGTACTTCTTCCTAGGTATCATTTCCGCTATTGGTGCCATCCCTGTCTTCATGATAGTGGAAGGCGACGGACCCACAGCATCAGCAGAAAACAGCGACAACGAGGACAACGAGGAAAATGCAGTCATGCTCGAGGATGAGAGCCCCATCGATGACTACGAAGATGCAACAGACGACGAGGCGTCTGCATCATCTCCCCTCCTCGGTAGAAACCGGGGCAGCTCTTACAAAACTACGAGCGCTGCAAATAATTAACATTAAGAAATAAGAAGAGGGACAAAAAAAAAACACCCCCACATTCGTGCATACGGTACGCGTGCTGTCGAGAAAAAAGAAGGCCGCGGACAGGAAAAGAAAGAGCGGGATCAACGTGGCAGCCGGTTTCTGGAGAAGACATCAAGCCATGATGCTTGGCCACACACATACGTGGTCCCTTTTGCAGAAATAAGAAAAAAGAAAGAAATGACTGTTGGATGCTGGGGATATACACGTGTGCACTGAGATATTGCATCGGTACTGGCGTTTGAAAAATATGATACTCACATGGTATATGATATTTACATAAAAAATGACGAATGATTAAGCTGCAAGGTGAAATAGGGGCTTTGCTACTTCGTACTCTCTCTTTCTCTTTCTCACTCTCTCTCTCTCTTGTGTGCATGTTTCAAGTTAGTTGGTTATGCCAGCACCCTTGACTTTTGCCATGACGTAAATAGGCAGATGACCTGTCGGCTATCCTGGATCCCCCTACCCAAGTGTGCAGGACTCCCATGGCCCAGAGCTGTAGGCTTAGGGATGTTCTATTTCCTCCGAAAAGGGCGGTTCCGGAGATGGTTAGTCCTTTTTCTAGCATGCCTTGGTACTCACTTAACCGAACAATGAGCATCGCCGGCAACCCTCCTTGAATATACAAACAGTAATGGATTGGCACAGTAATCAAGCTCAAGAATTATATTTATACATTTATTCCAAAACGCCCCCCCAGCTATTAGTCATGACAATAGCCCGTGCCGCCCAGTGCTCAGACGGTACGGGGGTACATAGGTATCTGATATAGATGAAAAGCTCTATATACATCTTTAGACAGAAAAGGCTCAAAACTGCGAAATCGTTCACACCATTTTTTTGTACATATAAAGCAAGCACACACAAAAACTCCATATTTGTCCCAGATCTACATCATGTCAAGTTTTCTCTTCTTTTCATGTTCCGTGCAACAAAGGAAATTGTAGGTATAGTAGCCTGTACGCGTGAGCACACGCCAGGGAGGATATCAAATCAAGATACACGTCATAAAATAAAACAACATAAAAAAACAATCAACAGATAAACTTGGTTCGTGAGGTCGTTAGTGGTGGTATGTAGGGATGTCGTGGGCCGGAAATCCTTCCCTATCATGCCACTCCCATTCATCATTGTTATTGGGATATCGTTTATATGGCTGAGGGGCCTCGATGGTTCGATAGTCCCGATTATCAGCATGGTGCCACTCGGAGACAGGCCACATCGCGGCAGGGCTATTGTTATCGTTATAGTAACGATAACTGTTCACACGTGCTGGACCACCATCTACGGTGGCATGGCCAACACTATGGTGGGCCTCGTCCTCATCGATGAAGCGCTCGAGATCAGCCTCCATGTCACGCAGCCGAAGGTGTTCTTTTCCAACCCAATCATCGATTATCTCGGCGATCTGGCGGAAGCCTTCTGTATGGCCACCATGGTGGCGGGCCTTGATGCCACACGTGATGAATAGAAAACTGTGAATCATTTCGTGCAAGAAGGTGGAGATGAGAAGCCGGCGATTGTATTTTGTGTCCTTGAGAATAGGCGATGATAACACGATGAGCGTTTCATATCCGCCCAGACGGACACTTCGGCGCAGAGCGGTAGTGCCGACTATGTGGCTCTCATATTGTGCGCTAGCCGGATGGCTCCAGTCCCATGCAACCCTTTGTGTCAACTTGTTCGCGAAGAAGAGTTCGTTGGCAGCGGAAAAGATGCTTCGGAGAGCGTCGTTGTCGAGGGGGAAGTCCGCTTCCCTGGACTTGGGATTGATTAACGCTTTGAGAATACGGCCATGCTGCGAGTCGCGGTGCTTCCATCGGCGAATGTTGGCCACATGCCGACGCACAAGTCGGGCAGCGGCAAGATCGGTCAGCAGAGGCGGGTGATCGTGCAGCCCACAGTCGCCGCCTTCATCGCATGGAGAGTCGACCGCGGACGTGTCGGATGATATGGAAAGACCAGACTGCGTGCGTTCCATCGGGGCCGCTGACATGAAAGGTGCTGGCCCGAGACCACCTCCGGACACTGGATGTGGTGGAGGCGGGAACCCGCCTCGGTATTCCGGGGATAGGCCCGCCGGTGGGGGCGGCGTCGGAGGCGGAGACGGCTCCCGCTCTCGGATGACTAGAAAGGAGAGGTTTTTGACGTGTATCGAACCGGATCCATCTGTAGTCATGGGAGTTGCAGGGCTGGGGTCGACGCCGGAATATTCGTACTCGCAGCCGGCAGCATGATGGCCCTTGCCATGGTAGCCGATAACGCGGCCCCAGTCGTCCAGTCGGGGCCGCTTTGTGATGCCGTAACAGCCTGCATCGCTGCAGGCTGTGGTGGCAGCGGTCCCATCTGCATAGACGACCCTTCGTTTGCCACTGGAACCAAGCGCAGCTCCGGTTCCAATGTGGCTGCTGCTCGAATAGCTGCCGCGCTTGATGTAAGCCGCCGCCACCTGACCAGCAGGAGTGGAGGATGAGGAGGCGGCAGCGTCACCAAGCGGATTTCCCCCGCCAACCACCCAGAAGGCCATCGAACAGCATATGCTCCAGTCCACCCACCAAAAAGACAGCTCGCCCAGTCTTGCTGAGAAGAGGTATTGGCTGAGGTGGCCGATGTAGTGTTAAGGAGGCGATTACTCCGCTGCTAGACAGCCGGCGCGATGCAAGATCCTGTTTCGTCGTGTTAACCTTCTTTTTTTTTTTTCCCTCTTCGTCCCTTTTCTCCTGCTCTCTCTCGCTCGCTCCGAATGGGAGACGAGTGGGCTTGGGCAGAATTGGAGATTGTGGATGGGAGAAGTTTGTGAGCTGGCAGGCTGAGTTGTCTCGCAAAAGGTGGCACCGGTCCCGGAGCGAGACCTGACAAAACGCTGCCCGCCACCGTCGGTGTGGATGGGGTGGATGGAATGACAGGGAGGGACTGGGGATAGATACCTGAAATACAACCTGGAATTACCTTCCGACTGCCATTAAGAATAGCTGAGGAGGAAGCCGAAGAAAGAAAGAGAAAAACACCAGCAAAGAAAGGAAAAAAAAAGAAAAGGGTTTAACCAAAAATACTCTGCAATGCTGAGAAAGCGAAGGAGCAGGGGGGGAGGAAAAAAAAGTGTGCCACGGGCGAGAGTGCAGACCAAGAAATCGCCTCAGTCAGTCATGCAGCAACCAGCATAGCGTGTAGCGAAGGGTCCTGGGCTTTGTCTCCGAAAAGAGAGGAAAATGCCGGCCTGTACCAAATCACGGGCGTCGTCGACTGGAGAACCCTGCATGCCAAAGCCAGCCGCAGATGGACACGACAAGCGGCGCACGTCTTGATCATCGCCTCGCTGGCTCTTTTATGCCAGCCAGCGTGGACAGACGTGATATGCGCGTGCGGGCTTGAGTGTGTGTGCGTGGTGTGGTGTGGTGTGTGTGTGTGTGTGTGTGCCCTTGAGGGTGTAGCCAATGTCTGCTGCTTGAGAGGCTTTGATCCCGACGAAGCGACGAACGCGGATGATGCAATCGTTCCCTTTGACTCTGCAGCCGGGACGGGATAATTGACTGGCGGATGGTTTTGAGTGAGCTGATTGACTGGTTGATTGAGGAAAAGGAAGAGGAAGAGGGAGGCCCAGAGGAGGAGGAGGAGGGAGACGAAGCGGGAGAGGGCGTGGGCGAGGCAACATGTATCAATCAATGCCCACGAAGTACTCCATACACCCTGCTACCAACTTGGGGCTTTAGTACTAAGCTGCTGGAGCTACAGTACCTCCCAAGTTGCCAAGGTAGTACCCGGCATCTGGATCAATACGATGTCTTCTGGGGCTCTTCTCACTTGGCTGCTTCGTCCGGAAGCTCGCCCATCTTGTGGCGAGAGAGGGAGAGAGCCATGGTCCGTGGACTGCCTCGGAGTTTTCTGCCAATGATCTAATGCTGCCCGTGTATGGAGTACGTGATGCTGCGCGCGCTTGCAGCCCATTTGCCAGCATAGACCAGGTAGTTGCGACTACTACGATGCTAACCTGGTACCTTGGCTGTCCTCCAAGCAAGAGCTGCTCTTCTCTTTGCGCTGAAGCTGCACCCCCACTCCTGGGACGATCAGTGAGGCATGGCCAAATCATCCGATCCAGGGCTGTCCGTCCCCTTAGCTCGCGATGCTTACTATCTAGTAGTATCCCTTCCCTTCCATACCCTTCCCTTTCTCTGCTCTGCTACTACTACTGTAGCACTGCTGTGATGTGATGCTGCTGGCACTCCGTGCTCCATATTCACTGGTCCATGGCCGACGCTTCGTGTTCCGTATTCGATCCTCCATGGACCCTTAGAGGCTCTGAATCGCTTGGCGACTGGCGCGATAACTCTCCGTCCAAACCCTCCGCGGCCTCTGCGTCCAGTTTCTCTCGCCCTCTTGCTCTCCCCTCCTCTCGTCCTTTTGACCCCCTCGTTGGCGCTCTCTCGTGCCTCGCCGAGACTCACCGGGTGGCCTTTTGCCCCTCTTCCTCCCCTCATCTGTTCTGATCCTTGCAGCTGGCTCAGTAAAATATCCCCGTCTAGGCCCGCCGCTGGCAGCGTCCACGCCCTGTGGGCGTCCATCATTGGGCCATCAAGCGGTGTATGCAGCTGCAGGATGCAGCAGGCATGCGCCCAGGGCCGCTTAGTGGGTTCCAGGCTCTCCGTGCGGCGATACTGAGAACAGCACAGCGACTTTTTATCGCTTCATTCTGGACCGACGCGCGCTGGGACGACTTGTATGCGAGCAGACAAACAAGAAACCAACTGTGGGAGGGCGCCGCGATGGGGTCTCTGGATCCGGAATCCGGACACTTGGCAGACTCTCGTGGTTGTGGCACTCGCAAGAGCACCCAGCGCGAAGTGCGTGCGCTAACAGAGCCGTCATCTCTGCTGCCATCATGGGCAGATCTACAGAGATTGGGATACCAAGTGCTCCAATCTGCTGCCACTACTACACGATTAGCACTCTTACATCATGAATGTCGCGACTGCCGAGTTCCCACTACTACCACTTGGTAGGCACATGCTGGCAGGTGAGTAAAAGCACAGGCAAACCAGTCCGGAGATGGTGTCTATGGAGCCGTGCGAGACGGACGAGTGAGCCGCCACGAGCAAGGACTCCTCACCACAACATCAAGGTTCCTCTTCTGCACGAGCACTGACGAGCAGCAGAAAGATGCACATACATAATGCGCGGCGCACTTGTTCCCTGCCTGGCTCTCCCACAATGGCACTACGAGCCGCTGGTCTTGCTTAGTGCCTCTGCATCTGCACAATGGTGGAGGTGGCGGCTGCAGCAGCGTGCTGGCACAGAGATCCTTGCACGGCCTATTCCCTTGTCCGCCCATCCATGTGTTCGAGAGAGCGTTGGTACTGCCGTCTGCTCCTCGTACTGTAGCCCGTGGTCTGCAAGCCCAGCATCTGCATCCGATTTTTTCTCTGCTCAACAGCAGACTGCGTATCAAAGATTGCCGGCAGTCGACTTCAAGCTACCGATGCAAGCGGTCTTGGGTCTCGTGTCAGATGACTGACTATGGACGCCAAAATCCAACATCATCCTTCGACTCGACTCGACCAAGAGCGGGCGTACCGTATCCTCGCTGGATCGTCCGTTTTCACCGTGCTACATGTGTTGCGTAGTTCGTCCAGCCACACAGGCATGACTATTTCCTCTCGTGTGGTAGATTACCCTGACCGATTTGTTGAGAGAACGAGCAGAAGCCCGGCCACGTCGTCATTGGACATGATGCGCAATCTGCATCCCATGATTGGCTGCCTTGTGTTCTGTTGCCCACTGATGCCGGTCATTTTGGGACTTCGGCCATTGACCATGTAAAAAGGTGGCATCACACCTTGATGGATACTACTATAAAAATAGGGCAAGGTAACCTGGCTATGTTGGCGTGAGCCAGCAGCCCAATAGCAGATCTTTGCGGTGAAGGAAAACCTCGTTGAGGCAGATACTACAAGGGTTTGAAGGCCGACGTAAAACCTCCATGCCCCGGTGATCGCCAATCCCTCGTTTGTAGCGTCTTTTGCCTTATTGGTTCGCCTGCCTTTTTAGCCACTTGGAACGTTATTGGTAGCAACATGCGTACGAGGCGCAGGTTGACCGTCCTATCAGTATCATTTCGTCTAATCTAGTACGAATCACAGAACGCATAGCGAAGAATAGGCAGCTGTAGTGTTGCAGCATATTCATGCTCCAAAAGGGTCTGGATTGCCATTAGTTTAGCACTTGGCCGTGGTTGTCATGGGTCATTTGATCGGCAACAGGCCGCCTTTTTGATTAATACATATTGGTTGGTGGTCATGAAATTATGTAAAGCTAGTCAATCTCTTCTCTTCCGTTGGACGGGGGCTGGCCAAGGGTCGTGATGGTCCCCCCGTCTTTCCATTTTCCCCCCCAAGCAGTATACGCATCCAACGAGTCCTGCAAAACTTGGTGCAGCCGCTTAGCAAACTCCACTTCTCTTATTCGCCCAGCCCTCCGTGTCCAAACGTATTCATGAATCTGACCTCGTCCGCCTGCCGATCCAGAGCCTCGCGCAGCTGCTCCGCGTAGAGTCTCCTCTCTTCCTCCTCGGCCATTGCGTCGGGGTCCTGCTCGTCCTCAAAGTCCTTGGAGTGATAGAGTGGCGTCGGGGTGAAGCTGACTAGCCCCAGTCTCTCGCCCGTCCAGAACAGAATGTTATCATCATTGGGTCGATCTGGGGCTTCTCTCGACTGTGTCGAGACGATTTTACGCGCGAGCTCGCCAGCCGCGCTCATGGAGGCGAAGAGTGATGGAGCATCGTCTCCCTCGCAGTGACCAATCCTCAATTGACGGCACTCCGTTAGGCCGTCTCTCTCAAACCACTTGATGGAGCCGGCTCCATCTGAAAAGACAATCTTGGTCCCATGGTTGGCCACCGAGAGGATTGAGGCAGACGCGGCAGTTTGCCTATTCTTCATGGTGGAATTCTGCATCATCTCGCGGCCGACTGGATCGGCAGTGGCCTGGCTGAGACCAAAAATCTCAAGAGAACCCTTAGACTTGTATGTGCCCCCTGCTATCAGAGTCCAGCCCTCGCCGCCTTCTTTGGATTTGGCCACCTGCTCCGTGGTGAGCTCGCCGTGTCGCCTCACTTCGCTGTCCAGGGAGGAGAATGGGTGGGGCATTGCTGCCATGCTGTTGATCGTAGCCCCAGAGTAGATTGAATCCATAATGACGGGGAACTTGCGTCGATCATAGTGCAGGATATTGGAAAATCTACCGGCCACGTAAATGTCGTTTGATACTAAATCTAGCGAGCCATGCAGCGGGAGGTGCACGATGCTGACAGGGGTAGGTTGGGACAGCGGCGCGTATGGAAGCAGTGGCGTCGGGTCAAAAATTGATTTGAAAATATCGTTTTGATCCACGCGTTCTACGGCGGTTTGTGCCACCCGAGCTCTTGCACGGGGGTCGTGTAGATGGATTCCAAGTGATGTCCCCACCGTAAGGGGAACGTCGGTTTGGATCTTTGACAGAGCCGTGATGGACCATTCGAACGATTCGCGGCTCACGACTTCCAGGCGTTCGAGGTCGATTTCAATCAAATCTGCAGCCGAATGTCAGCATCCGGAGAGCTAATGCGCTGTTGAGGTGTCTTGTTTACTCACGGCTTTGTACAGCAAAATATGCACGATGTCTATGGTTGTCTACGCTAACGCACTCCGTAACCCCTGTATCAACCCTCTTTGAACGTCGAGTATTCTGGCTTCCCGGCCCATCGATGAAAAGTATATCGGATTTGCTTGTGGCGAGGAGAGAGCCAGCCTTATTCCGTGTTCCTTTGACATCCCACAAACACACTGAGCCATCATCGAGCGGCGATACAGCCAGCATGGTTCCTCGGCCATCGTTCCCATCGTACGGGTAGTAGAGCTCCATTCCCCGAGCCTCGATAATCGCCTCGAAACCTCGATCGCGAATCCGAGGTGTTTGCAGCCAGTTGACACAAGCTGGTCCGTTCCGCTGGATGTACTCGGTGTACCAGGAAACACGTTCGTTGGGGAACGTTGGATCCCAGTTGGCCATGTCTTGGAGCTCTTGCCAGCGATGACTCCTCCGTCGCGGCTGGACTGGTTCAGCGCTGGTTTTGTCTCCTTTTATAGCCTTTTTGTCATCATCAGCGTTGGCGTTGCCGCTCGTTTCTGGATTCAACAACACCGCTCCATCTCGGGGTTCGTCTTCGGATTCGCTGGACGAGCAGAGTCGACGGCGGTTCTTGAGTCGCTGGTACCATGGTGATTCTTCAAAGCAGCGGCGTTTCCACAGCTCATCGTCAAGGCAGAGCTTCTGCAGCTTCCGCGATACAAGCTGCAGTCTGGTGATGTGTAGAGGATCGAGATCTGATGGCGACAAAGACAAAGACAGTGAGCACAGGCCTCGTATTTCCCAGTCTACGGACACAATAAGATAGTGGAGGGGCAAGTGGAGCTCTTACAGCTTAGAATCTGGAGCACGATCTCATCTGGAAGCTCGTCCCAACGCGATGACCGTCCGGACGAAGCCATAGCGAATGTCTCCCTGAGGCCAGCCTCAATGTTGCCCGCTGGTGGCAGAGGAGAGACAAAAAGGCTGGGCTGGCCGACAGGAGCTTCTTGACCTCGCCGATGGGGGCCGTTATATGAAAAGAAGAGCCGAAGGTTGGACCAGAAAACAGAGTCGGGCTCGAAGATCTCTCAAGCGTGATTTAACAGGGACCTGCCCGTGCCGTTGTTGCTAGTGTGTAAGAGAGTGACAACTTCCAGCACTCTAGCATCGCGTAAGACCAATCGCAAGGGCCTTGGGACCCTTTCGGTTCCATACCTCGGGTGCCGAGTTGGTAGAGTGGCTAATTGGGGGGAACAACTAGAGCAGCAAACTGGGGAATGCCTTGCTGGACAAAGGGGGGCTGGGGGGCTGATTGGCTCGCGGGACGGATAAGGTAAAAATGGGCTGGGTTCCATGTTTTAGCCCCGAGTAGCGGTCGTGCTAGCATTATTAGTATCCGATCCCAGCTCCAAGCCATCTCAATGTTGGTGGAACAACAGTAACATATTAACAACCACCATTTTGAAGGGCAGAGCATTACCATGAGAGCATTACGGACTAGATTGTACATTACCATGAGGGATAATTTTAATTTATCTAGTCTACGATAAAAACGAGGACCGCGTGTGGAGTAATATGCTCGACGACCCCCTGCAGCGTCTTTGATAAAACGCCTTTCGTTATTGGGTCTATCTTCCTTCAAGGCGGCGATTATGATTGACATGGAATCTTCTTTGTATACCAAAAGTGTCTCTGCCATAAACTACCTCAGTAGGTAGCAGACATTGCAGTCCCACCAGTGTCAGCATCGATATTTGGCTGTTGGCAAAACCGTGTCAAAAATAGTAACGTCTGTAGCGGCTTCCTTGCTCCACATGGAATAGCGACGCCATCAGCATCACCAATTTCCCATTACGGCCTGATCCTCTGTTTAAAACATAGCTCCAAAAAATCAAGAGATGTAGAAGAATGTCCCTCAGTTATTAATTACAAATCTATGGTGTGAGTGATATAAAATAAAAAGAACCAATCCCAAGCCAATCCATCACAAGCAATATGCCCTCATGATGCTCACCCCTCGCCCAATCAGCAGATCCAATTATGAAGAGCGAGAAAGATGCGTAGAATGCTGGAAAATCAGATAATCAGGCGCGAAAGTTTGATCACACGGACGTGTCTACTGTAAACAAACACAGGCCAGCAGAAAAGTTGGCCTATTAGGGCTTTCACCTGGTTTTTGGTCGCGCCCACAACCGTTCTGTGCCCTCTGCCAGCTGGCCCGCTCACAGCTATTTCTGTCGCCCGCCAACACCGACCTCGAGGAGCTCCCCTTTCTCCATCAACACCAAACAAAGGAATTCTTCTATCCCCACTCCTGCATCACACTATCTCGTGCTGATAGTTTTCATCGCAAAACGCGTGCACGTGTTTATCAAGTTTATTGTTTCCTTCTATCTTTAGCTCAGATCTTGGCTCTTGAACTTCTCCATCCATCTCCACTATCATCACAAGTCGATGAACTCTGGTGATCTCATCGATTGTATCCCATATTCAGATTCAGTCAGAGGGCTTCCATCAAGACCATTGTCAACTCTAGAAAGTCCATCTACCCCTCTTGAGCTTTATTCCTCTTGAGCATCTGTCAGGCCGTGAGTCGATTCCCATTACTCATTTCTTGTCTTTGGATATAGAATTTCATCTAACCCCACAACTTCGCAAAAGTTTCCATTGTGAGGAATCATCAAGGGCATCAAATAGATAATTTAGGAGCATTTAAGCTATGAAATAGTCCAACATGCCTACCAACTTTGACCAAGTATGCTCCGTCCCAAACAACTCCTCCACGCATGAGTAACGCTAACTTCAGCAGTCGTCCATTCCAAGATATGGATGGAGCAAGCCAACGATCGTCCATATCCCTACTGCTTATCAGCGAGTCGGGGGAGGCGTTCAACCAAGTGACGATCCATTTGTTTCCGCTGCTATGAATATCATCCCCCCTCAGGGCGTCTCTCCCTATGATGACTATTCAAAGCAAGATGGCAATCAAACCTTGGCTTCAGAGCATCCATATCAGTCGCAATGGCGCGTTGGGCGCAGTCTTACCCATCCCAAACCATCTCCAATGGCGGATCGCGATGAAGTGCGTTCTGAATGGGAGACCATCGCTGGTGATGATGAGCTCGATAACCAAACTCCTAGCCCGCCAAAAGCCAAGGTGACACTGAAGAGTCTTGGGCTCGTCCCCGAAAATGATTGCGATAGTGATGATGATGCTGGCGGCAAGGGAGGCAAGAAGACCTTCGCGAGGCCTAGTACTCCATTTGATGCTTTCGGCTTCTCTTCGCGTCCTGGAGTGCATGAAGCACGCCCTATTAACATGGACATGGAGGCGAGTTACAGCCCATCACTTGCCCACAATGGACATACTGGGTTCGTCCGACAGCCTGTCCATGGCGGTGCAATCCAACGGGCAGGTTCATCCCGAGCACCAGCTGGTCCAAGAGGCTTCCCTATCAACTCGAAGACTTCGAGCAGCGAGAGCACAGATCGTTTCAAGTATGACGGAGAGGCTTATTCCACCTTCCTACAGCCTTCAAATACTAGAGAAACTAAAACCTCGATGCATCGACCTACCATCACGAGCGATGACCAGGCAGGATTCGCCACACGAACCAGAACTGAGCCAAGAGGGCCCGCTGTACCCCCCAAGTCTGCCTTCTACAATCCGACCGCGGTTCAGTCGACCTAGAAGGTCGATAATGAGGTCCGAATTCCCGTTGCTGGAGGCCAAAGAACTCGTTACCAACTCAGCACTGAGTATGACCCAGAGCCTGTCGCTGCAGAAGATGATGAGTGCTGGCCTCGAGTCCGCACCGATGCAGGTACGGATGCTGACTGGCAAACTGTTACTACCGGCCCAGTCTACAGAAATCCGAACTCATCTGAGCTCAATCTGATCAAAGGTACAGGCAGTAGTCTTGCAGATGTCTCTGACATTATGGATCCATATGCCTGTCCAGTTGAACAATACAGAGCGCCCGGTACGATTTCGCACCAGCGTAATCGATCCGTTCGTCACCCTGAGGGCTACTTCATCGAAGATTATGTACAGGCCAATCCTCGCGTCATCCACGAACACGAAACTTCTACCTTGGACCAACGTCATCAGAGAGCATTCCATGAGACCGCTCAGCACACTACTCGCGCTGCTCGTGCTGCGGCTGCTGTCCGGCGTTTGTCGGATCCTTTCCAGACTCCACCAAACTGGAAGGGTGCAGCTAGGGTCATAGAGCTGGAAGATGATGATAATGAAGCTCCAGTCTCGAATAAAGAAGTTCAAGCGCAGGCAGGCACTCTGGCCCTGACCCGAACTGATTCCACCGAGACCGTCTGGCCTCGAGTCATTCGTCATGAGGAGACGATTAATGAATTTGACCAGGCCTTTTGCGAAACTCGAATCGAGGATACAACTATCCCAAGCGATGATTCTGCTAACGTGTTCTCTCGCCTACCCTTCGATTTGATTGATTTGAAGGAAGCAGCCAAATGCTATGGCTCTCAAAGAGACCGCAGCGCAGCTGGGGCCAACTCCTTTGCTGAAAGAGCGAGACTTGGACCTCTCTGGTCAGGATACTCTAACGAGGCCGGCCCATCTTCCTCTGGCGCTTACCGCTACGGTGGTACTGGCAATTCTCCTGTGACCCGTCCATCTACCGCAGTTTTTCGCGATCAAATAGCCCATAGCCGCCCTACTGGTAAGTCTCGTCCACTGACAATAGAGAGAGTTCGGTGGTGCTCTGGCTAACATGTAAGATGTAGCCGAATTTGATTTCATTGACAATACACCGGCTCCGTCTTCAGCCATTCTGGGCTCACTGAGATCGCGATCGTTCCTGCGATCGAATTCGGGAACTCCCCGCTTTGGACACTTCAGAGCCGCAGCGGCCTTGGGAGCCAAATGCCTCCGAATCAAGGCACCGCCGCCCGAATCCGAGAACAATCAGCCATGGGCTTTCCCAAGAAACCAAACTGGAGGCGTCTTGACGCCATCTGAGGCTGAATTGATTGAATCCGCAAGAGGAGAAATCATGGATCGTCGCCGCTCTCCCGAGCAAGCGGAGCACAAGCGCAAAGTCTTGTTCATTGGTATCATTCTTCTCTCCATCGTTTTTCCCTTGATTGGACTTCTTGCCTTGGTCGGAAAGTTTGACTCTACCGTTTGCTGGTATGCCCTTGGCGAGATGCAGGGCTTCACCAAAGAGCAACGCGGCATGCTCATGCAGCAATTGCTGGTCGAGACCTTTGTCTACACACTTCTAATCATCTTTCTCTCTCTGCATTTTTCAGGCCACATCTAACGGCAGACCGATTGGCAATTTTCTTCTTGTTGTTTTCAGGGAATAATACCTTGCTTGCTTGCTTTTCTAGGTTAAAGGGGGGACATTTGCTTTTGATATATCATTGCGGCATTGGAGGATTATCATGCCTGCTAGGATTCAGATTACGCTCGACGAGATATAGGGAAATCGTTAAGGGGAAAGGTCTTAGTTATTGCCGTTACGTAGGGAAATAAATCGATTTGCATTTGCAGTAAGGAAATGGCGATTGTGTAGGCGGATATTAGTATGGCGTGTTGAGATGTGCGGATTTACCAAGTCGTCCACGGAGTGAGTAGGGCAGGAAGTTGAGAGTGGTGGGTTAAAAAGAGGACAGTGAAGTGAAGAAGAGAAATAAACTGAAAAACCAGGCCCATGCGGCTAAAAGCCCATCAATCAATCAATCAATCAATCAATCAATCAATCAATCAATCGACTCCTCCCCAGTTCCCTCATAACCATGTTGACGCCTGCATTAGAATCTCGCAACTTGAATGGTTAGGTAGGTGGTATGAAGTACAAGTGATTACTACCTGCGCCCGAGCCCAGCGGGGTTGCACGGCGCTACAGTGAGAGGCGTCCAATTCAAGGCAGCGTTAATGTTCGAGTTACAGGATTGAGCATAGAGTTTACATCTAGGAAACTTACCTGGGGTATCAAGTGCAACAGGGCGCCCTTGCGGATATAGTTGCCCTATTAGCCGTGTTCTCTGCCAAATTGTCAATGCTGCAGCCCATTGTACCGCGGCTTCGACACACTGTAGCATAGCCGCGAAGGAGCCGCGAAGGAACGGCCAAGGAGCATGGGGCATCAGCGCGGATTCCGTAAGCACATCGCCATTAGTAAAATACCAGTGATGATAAATCCTAAACGAAAGGAACGTCTAGAAACTATCTTCCAAAGTAAACACAAGAAAACGCTTCAATCAACGTCGTTTCTCGTATAATGGGGGCGACGAGTCTGCTCAGAAGGGCTAAGACAACATGATGTCACCTAGCGAGCTGTCGCGCAATTGCCCCTCCGTACCCCATAATGGATTGCAGTATGGGAAACTTTGCCCGGTCTTGTTACAAATCCAGAGTTGAAAAGGAGAATACCACTAGACACCTACCCAGGTAGGAATGTATATAGCTACAAACTATTTAATCTTGTTGTCCTCTCTGTCTACTTCGATGGAAAAGATTTCGACAATTCCAATTTCAGATTCCCTTGAAGATAAAGAACATAACACTATTACCACATACTATCCGTACTATTCAGGCCCGTACATCTGCCCATCATGGCTGTCAAAGTGTTCTTGTTAGTGTTTCCCCGCATCAACAAACTCCACCTCACTATCTCTTGATACACCTTATATAGCTAACCGAGGACCTGCAGAACTGGCATTACTGGTAATGGGCAATGAAGATCTTAATGCACATGTATTCTCATCACTAATACTTATCAGGGTACATTGGAGGTACGGCCTTTGAGTACGTCTACAACGCTCACAAGGATTATGAATACACCGTCCTTGTTCGTGATGAAGCGCGTGCCCAGTTGGTGAAAGCAAAATACCCATCCGTCAAGTTTGTGTATGGAACTCTCGAGGATAGCGAGGTCATCGAGAAAGCTGCTGCTGAGGCAGACATTGTCATCCGTACGTTGAAAAAAAAAAAGGATGAGATAGACCATGGATTTCGGCTTACAGTGCAGTATAGACACCGCAGATTCATCCGACCATGCTGGTGGTGCCCTTGCAATTGCCAAGGGCCTGAAGCAGGGCCACACAGCTGAAAAGCCTGGATACTGGCTGCACCTCTCTGGCACCGGTATCTTAACTTGGTATGACCTTGTTAACAAGAGGGGAGGCGAGGGCCCTCTTCCTGAGCAGAAATATTACGATATCGACGGCATTAAACGCTTACAGACTCTTCCTGACGAAGCACCTCATAGAGACGTTGACAAGATTGTCCAAGGCGCTGCTTCTGACTCAGTCAAGATTCTCATCCTCTGCCCACCTCTCATCTATGGTAAAGGCTCGGGTATTAGCAATCAACAGAGCGTTCAGCTACCAAACCTTATCGAAATAACTCTAAAAGAAGGCTTCGCACCTATCATTGGAGCGGGCAAGACTGAGTGGGATAATGTCCACATCGATGATCTGGGCGACCTGTACGTCAAGCTCGTTGAAGCGACCCAAGACCCCTCGAAGAATAAGAGCCCCGAGATTTTCGGTCCTAACGGCTATTTCTTTGCCGCCAACGGTACACATGCGTTTGCAAAGCTCGCAGAGCAGGTTGCCGAGGAAGTTAAGAAGCAAGGATACAAGGCAGATGTCCCAACGAAGAGTGTGAGCCTTGCTGAGCTGCAGGGACTGAAGGGTTACGCCCCAGTATCAGTTTCCTTTGGCCTCAACTCGAAGGGAGTGCCCCAGAGAGCTAAGAAGTATCTTGGCTGGGAACCCAAAGGCGCTCCTGTAGAAGATACCATTGCGGAGGCGGTACATATTCGAGCAAAGTCTCTTGGTCTGTAAAAAAAAGCTATCTAGTTGCCTATAGGAGCAAGATCCCAAGAGAGCCTGGGTAAAAGCTCTATCACAGGCATAGCACAAACTTTCATCTAAACACCCATCTTTGCCATTCGAAAGCGGAAATTAATAAACTATTTATACCATATACTCCGTAGCTTAATATGGATATCAACACTTGCCCCCAGCAACGTCTTCAATGCCCGAATCCGCTCGTGAAAAATTTCCATCTGCATCGCCACTGATTGGCTGCTTACCCTCAAAAGTAATTGGTGGCTCAGCCCAGCGCCGCTGTTCAGGCGCGAAAGAAAATTTCGACGAGCGGCTTGTCCCTGATAGGACTAGCGCGATAGGGACACTATGGCAAACTTATCGCTTGCCCCACCTTGAATGCACATTTGCTTGCCGACTGTGCGAGGAAAAAAAAAAAAAAAAAGTTCGTAGAGCGGCAGAAATTTGTGGTGGGAGGAAGTATTTCTTGCAAACCAACCCCACGTTGCTCTTTTTTTCCTTCCCCCATATCCATCTCCTCCTTCATCCTCTCCTTCACACAAGTCTGAAGGTTCCTTTTTCCTCTTTTTATTCTTCATATCCCTAAAAAAAAATGGCGGACGAAGTTTATGACGGTGCCATCGGCATCGATTTGGGTGAGTTTCACGCAACATCTTTTCTGTCTCTTCGTCGAGATGCCCCTCATCACCCGTCGTTCTCGGCGAGCGAATTGCGAGGATGGTAGAGAGAAGTTTTTTTTCTCTTCTCTCTATCCTCCATTCCAACCCTCAATCATCTACCTCACTATCGAAATCATCAAAACTAACCTCGATTCTCTTGATAGGTACCACCTACTCTTGCGTTGCCACCTACGAGGGTACCAATGTCGAAATCATTGCCAACGAGCAGGGTTCCTTCACCACTCCCTCCTTCGTCTCTTTCACTGACAAGGAGCGTCTGATTGGTGAGGCCGCCAAGAACAATGCTGCCATGAACCCCAGAAACACCGTCTTCGATGCCAAGTGAGTATACCTTGCACAATTTACACCTCTTTCCCCACTGCTGGACAAGAATTTGGTGGCTGACAAAAATTTTCACTTCAAGGCGTCTGATCGGCCGCCGCTTCGATGACCCCACCGTCAAGAAGGATATTGAGTCCTGGCCCTTCAAGGTCGTTGACGATGAGGGCAACCCCAAGATTGAGGTTGAGTACCTCGGCGAGAAGAAGACCTTCTCTGCCCAGGAGATCTCCTCCATGGTCCTCCTCAAGGTACGTTTCCTCTTCGCTCGCCCAGTAGCCTCATTCAGGCGATGAATAAAAAATCTGCATGAAAACAATTCTAACATGAAATTTCCTACAGATGAAGGAGATTGCTGAGACCAAGCTCGGCAAGAAGGTTGAGAAGGCTGTCATCACTGTCCCTGCCTACTTCAACGACAACCAGCGTCAGGCCACCAAGGATGCTGGTGCCATTGCTGGCCTCAACGTCCTCCGTATCATCAACGAGCCTACTGCTGCCGCTATCGCCTATGGTCTGGGCTCTGGCAAGTCCGCCAAGGAGCGTAGCGTCCTGATCTACGATCTTGGTGGTGGTACTTTCGATGTCTCCCTGCTCAACATCCAGGGTGGTGTCTTCACCGTCAAGGCCACCGCTGGTGACACCCACTTGGGTGGCCAGGACTTCGACACCAACCTGTTGGACCACTGCAAGAAGGAGTTCACTCGCAAGAGCAAGAAGGACCCCAGCAACGACCCCCGTGCTCTCCGAAGACTCCGCACTGCTTGCGAGCGTGCCAAGCGTACTCTCTCCAGCGGTGCTCAGGCCACCATTGAGATTGACTCTCTCTTCGAGGGTGAGGACTTCACCATGACCATCACTCGTGCTCGTTTCGAGGAGCTCAACGCCAAGGCCTTCTCTGGCACCCTTGAGCCCGTCGCCCAGGTCCTCAAGGATGCTGGTATCGAGAAGAGCGCCGTCGAGGAGATTGTCCTTGTCGGTGGTTCTACCCGTATCCCCAAGATCCAGAAGCTTCTGTCTGAGTTCTTCGACGGCAAGAAGCTCGAGAAGAGCATCAACCCTGATGAGGCTGTCGCCTACGGTGCCGCCGTCCAGGCCGGTATCCTCTCCGGAAAGGCCACCTCCGCCGAGACTGCTGACCTCCTGCTTCTCGACGTTGTCCCCCTGTCCCTCGGTGTCGCCATGGAGGGTAACATCTTCGCCCCTGTCGTTCCTCGTGGACAGACTTGCCCTACTATCAAGAAGCGAACTTTCACCACTGTTGCCGACAACCAGCAGACCGTTCAGTTCCCCGTTTACCAGGGTGAGCGTGTCAACTGCGAGGACAACACCTCTCTGGGTGAGTTCACTCTTGCTCCCATCCCTCCCATGAGGGCTGGTGAGGCCGTCCTTGAGGTCGTCTTCGAGGTCGACGTCAACGGTATTCTCAAGGTCACCGCCACCGAGAAGACCTCTGGCCGCAGCGCCAACATCACCATCTCCAACTCTGTCGGCAAGCTGTCTACTGGCGAGATTGAGAAGATGATCAACGACGCTGAGCAGTTCAAGAGCAACGATGAGGCTTTCAGCAAGCGATTCGAGGCCAAGCAGCAGCTCGAGTCCTACATTGGCCGTGTCGAGGAGATTGTCTCCGACCCTACCCTGTCCCTCAAGCTCAAGCGTGGCCAGAAGGAGAAGATCGAGTCCACCATCAGCGAGGCTATGGCTGCTCTCGAGCTTACCGACAGCTCTGCTGAGGACCTGAAGAAGCAGGAGCTTGCTCTGAAGCGCCTTGTCACCAAGGCCATGTCCTCCCGATAAATGTCTTGGTCCGGAGAGTGATGATGGGATAAAAAGCGGGATGTGGTGGGATTCCGGGAGTTGGGTGTGGAAAACAAAAATTTGGGCGGCTAGTAGCGTAAAAAGAAAGAAGCGCTCACTGGTCTTTAGCGCCTTGGGAAGAGCGCTATCATCGGAGGAAAACAAACCTCCTGTTTCCTTGTTTTATATATTTTTTCCCAATCTGTGTCCATTCAATTGAGAAGATACCGAGGCATCTGAAGAGTTTTTTTTTGCATTTTCTCTCTCCTCGACTTCTTGCATGGGTGCAATAATGACATGCTGAATAGCTGGGGTTTCATGAAAAGATGATGACGATGCTGCTGCACAGTGGGAAGAAGCCGCATGTGCGAGGCATGAACGATATGTGGACTACGCATAGATTCGGTAGAATGGAAAATACGGATTGAAACCGTTTAACAAGATTTCATGTGCATTGTGGTCTGTCTCCGTGATTATTGTGATTGTGGTATAAACCAACTGTCGTGTAGTTCCTTGGAAGTTGATGTCTTCGCCCAAGAGGCAGTGTTTATTAAGAGCATGATGTGGTATATACGCTCGCCGTGACGGATGACCTTTGTCCGCCAATCCTATAGCAGGATAAGCTTGGGCATCTACACAGCCTTGACCTACCTAAATATGGATGTTTACAAGAGCCATATATGGTTGATGAAGTGAAATCACTTTAATATTGCTACTTCGTAGACGAGTTTGATATGGTTTAGACACACTAATCCGGCTAGATGTTATTGATCTAACCATATGGTATTACTACAACTAGAGAAACTGGGTCTAGCTGCCTACTAGGCAGCTTTGACATAATGTTATGGTGGTATGGTTTGGTGTCCAGCCATGAATCACATGTGGTTGGCTGTTTCCATCTTCAATATCTTCTGGGCCTATATGGTGGTGAGTGTTGATACCGTGACTTGAATGACTGGGCTGTTGTTCTCTTGGATTGGGGCTCTATCTTTACGGAAAGCCTCAGCCTCTTGCTTTCAATGCATAGAGCAAAATTGGCTTTGGATTAAGCCAGGATACTCTAGCCGGTCTTAATATGTCATTTCAGTTGCTTGATCCCAATATGCTCTAATTATAGACGTTCCATCTGTGAATTTATCATATGATACGATGATATATTAAGAGCATGAAGCTCGATCTTGATCGGCGGTAAATGAGGATTAGGGCGTGTCAGTATTAGGCTGTAAATTAAGTGGCGCCATTGTGATGAATGGCATCCGTCGGCGATTTTTTTTTAAAAAAAAATAAAAAAGAAGCAAAAGAATTATTGCAGCCTTTTCTCTCTTTTTTGCAGCGGTCTACATGTATCCAAAGTGTAGTGATACATACGGAGGTAGGTTAGCGTTCCTGCTCCGTGCAGGCTCTAAACTCCGAGAATACTTAAACCTCAGCCTTAGGCACCCCCGCCTTCTGCATCCGGAATGCTCTTCCATCACATGCGATCTTTTGATATGCAATTATTCGCAACACAGCGCTGAGCATCCATGCTGTAATATGTTCGTCTTAAGAAAAGCTATATTTTCGCTTTGAATAATATAACAGGAGGCCTCTTTCGGTAGCCTAGGGCTCCCTGAGACTATAGATTCTCACCTAGGTTGATACATTGCACAGCCGATCGCTAACCAACCTACTCAAACCAGTCACCAACAAAAATTTCTGTGTTTTTCTTCTTTGGAATAAATTTGAGATGCCCGAGACTCTACATTTGTTTGACCTTCCAGTAGACATCCTGTCGCTGATCCTACAGCAACTCCTCATAGCCCCAAACGGAGGCATCATCTCCTTATGTCCCTGCACCGTCAGCCCAATCAACCCCGTGCCCATCTTCCTCATCCACCCGTCCATATATGCCATCGCCCATCCGCTCTTTTACGGATCGTCAAACACATTCCTGTTGGACCTGACGGGAAACCACGCCTCTCATGTAAGGCGGTTTATAGACGACGCGGCGGAGGATCTGCCAGATGACGTGGAAGAGAATGGTAGGCAACAGGCGCAGAGGCAGGGTTTGTTGCGACAAACAGGTGGCCATCTTCTCATTCTGTCGCAGGAGGCGAGGCGCAAGGTGCGCAAGTTGGACATGAGGATCGATAGGCTGAGGGCGTGGCTGTGGGATGATCTGAGGCTATTCTTGCAGGATATGGCCGTGAGAGGGGAGTTGAGTGATTTGAGCTTGATGGTTGATTACAGCGCCGCGACCAAGGAGAGGCCCATGTCGGCTTCGAGGGCCTTTTTAAGGGAGAAGCGGAAGGTGTTTGAACGGCCGCCTTTGGAAGGGCTGGTGAGGCTGTTGGCGGATCCGGGGATAAGGGCAGCGAGGCTGAGGGTCAAGGGGAGGCATGATCGAGCTTGGTGTGAGTTTCACCCAGGAAAGGAGTGCAGCCTATTGTCTTTCCTAAGAATGAGGGATGGTGGTGGTAGAAGCAGTAATGACACTATTAAAAAGGAGGACGAAGAGATAGTTGAGATTGACTGGAGGGCGATCTTGAGCATGGTTGACCCAGAGGGGAGAAGGAGAGCGGTAGCCTGGCACATGGAATTGTAGAGCTTCTTGTAGGGCTTCGGCTTCATAGGCGTAATATTAAATACAGCTGCAGATTGGACCTATCAGAGGACCAGATCTGGTAGGGGCAGTGATGTTGAATATAGTATAGCTATAGAATGGATCAATAATGATGATGAGATATGGTCAAAGTAATTACGTCTATGAAATCTCTGAAATAAACATACATTCTTTCAAGCATTCCATTTGTTCTTGTAATTTCTTCTTCCACCATCACTTTAACATCAACTAACGCGTTCTCGTCGATCATGACGCCGATGAAGCTGCGCTGCTTGTGTAAGCTAACCCATGCTTTCAGCTCGAGCTGGATGCCCTCAACATCATCCAGTCTCATGATCAATAATGAAAATGGTCGTCTCAGCTTATCGTCATAAGCAGTGAGCGTGGCTCGTGAGGGTCAGTTGGAGTGCTCAAGTTTGATTTGCGACTAGTTCTACAATGTGCAAAGCAATGTAACAAGAATTCTATTAGGGTGCTAGTATATAAGCACATTTAGCGCTATATATTGTCATCTTTTTATACTTCCGTAAACAGCTATTAAAAACGAACCCCAGTATAGACAAAGTAATTTCTCCAACTAGGTCTTCACAAGAGGACAAACATTATGTGACAAGCTGCGAAAATCCATCGTATTTATAATAGAGTCAAACGTGGAGCAAAATCTGTGGGGAGTCATCGACGTTCTGTGAGGAACTGGTATATACACCCATGGGCCCCGGCATAGCTAGTCATATCAACAATCTGACCAAACATTCCGCATGCCATATTATTAGTGATATCTATATATGATGGTCTCCTACGTTCTACAACCCTGTATGATCCATGTCAAGACCCGTCAGACTCAATGGATTCTATGAAAAGAACACACTCATAACCAATTAGATGAAGTCGACGAAATACCATAGACAGACTATTTCATGTAAAGGTAACAACGTATACGTAAAGCAATAACATAATATAATTAATTACAACAGCTGTGCATGCCAACAGTGAAGGAGCACCTCACCTATGGTACCCCCAAAGAGAACTACTGGAAGACGCTGTACCGGAAGCAAGATCAATCAGTATATAATTAAGCTGTTGGCTTCCCAGATGCAAGATATATGTGGATTTAAGCAATCCATAATAATACATGCAAAGCTACCTAGTTGAAGTTGTGGCTCTTCTTCGGCTTCCAAAAAGGCTGCCAAACAGAGACTACTTCTTCAGCAGAGTAGCGATGTTCAAGTCGATAGATAATCTCGTAGGGTATTATAAAGCGCCAGCTATGTTTACTAACCGTTATTAGAATCACTCTCATCATTTGCCTCGAACATCTGCTGTGGAATATAAAGTGCATGTACGGGGATTTGAGATGCAGTCACGCAACACCACATGCTATTACTCCCAATATAATTCACTGATTGTATCAGAGGCCCTTTCTAAGCGCCGCAAAGTACACGAGGAAGTTGTAAAAGGAGAGGAAATGAAGAAATATAGTCAACATTGCAAAACTTGCCCAAGGATGCCCGCCACGCAAGGGGAAATCCAGAAGAGATCCATGCAAATAGGTTATTCATTTATAAACTAAAACATCATCGTTGAAATCTACATTTTTCTACAACTAGAATCTCCATCTCTGTAAGTCATCTGTTTATCCTCAATGCGTGAGTCAATGCTCCATATCTCCCATGGCGCCGACTCACAGCTACCCAAAATCGCTAAAGTCTTCTATTAACCATTAAACTCCTTGTAAAAGGGATTCTTCAAGATAACTAATACATTTCTAGCTTATTTCTTCTCTAGTAATTTCTTCTGAGAACTGTCCTCCCGCAGAAGCCTAGCATACAATGAGAGCCATTTAGAAGCCGCTCTCGAGTGTCACGATACACAACAGTGACGGTAAATAACGACAAATCTCAAAGTCGAATGATGAAAGACACCAAGAAAATCCCATCACCAAGTTGCGCGCCTTTGACGCATCAACATCAAATTTCTCTTGTTATAAGTATCGCCAACGCCCTGGCCAGCGCTTCTTGCCTAAACCAAACACGAACTGCGAGCTTGTAATCTCTCCTATCCTCATTCAGAACATCAAGTCAGGCCATTCGTAATTGCAAATCTCAAGAATCTCAGGTTGCCACACTAATCGCTCTTACAGACAGACCATTCATTTTCCCAAAGCCATTCTAAGCTGGTCATTGCCATTCATAATGCCCCGGTCAAGCAGAAGCAACTCATCCCGAAGCGGATCATCAATAGACTCTGACCGCTCTCGCGAAGAGAAGCCAAACCCGACATGCGAAGATTGCCACGGCAGCGGCTGGTACAAGATGGGAACAGAGGAACTGGCTAGGGTATCCTGTAATGTTTGTCGGGGACGACGTTGGACATATTGCTGCCAAGCACCCTCGATCTATTGTGCCTACTGCCACAATGGGAGACCATGCCGGATATCTTGCCCACGCTGCCAAGGGCTTGGTAATATAACAGTCGTCAAGGTTAGGTGGGTGGATCAACGATGCCAGTGCGCGTACTGATCGAGATGCCGGAATGGAGTTGACGTCTTCATGGCCTGCTGTTATCATTGCTACCACGTTCTACTAGATTTTCTTTTACAGTGTCTTGTTATAATCTTTCTACATTTCAATGTTTGTGGGCGGCTCATTATAGGTAGTTCAATGGGAGCAGGTATTGGGTATCCTAAAAAGGGTATAGAATTAGACGAGATATCTCAGTTCTACATCAAAATCTGCAACGTCCCCCAGTATTTAAAAGGCCTAAAAATGACTGCATAGGTATATATGTCTCTCTATTGTTGTTTACTTATACTGGAAGAAAATAACGCGCAGCGGTAGGAATTCTATCAGAGTATAGACAACTGCTAGAAAAATTCCAGGCCCTTTAATTTTTGTCCAGAATGTTGAACACTTGGATACAGCCAGCCTAGGCTCCATAACTTATTCTTTTATCACTGAGAATGCTGGCAAAAGCATGAAAGGAGCCAAGACAATCGGGAAACAGATATGTCATCGGACATTACACGGGATTGAATCTCAGATGGCTCCTATTTTTACTATTTTTAGGCAGTTACAGACGGTAAGGAGAAGACGGTACATGCCCGAGAGGTTGTGCAAAATCCGAATACACCATGTGCAAATGTTTGATAAGGTTTGGCATACATAACATAACATGGTTGTGATGAATAAACTTCACGTGGCTGGTGACAGGTCTGATTCTGACTCAGCTTATGAATGGTAAATTGACTTCATGGATCGAATAGCGCCGATAAAACCCAACAGGTGTGAGCTTTCCATCCGTTGAATCGCCTGCCGTGCCCAACAGCTTCGCAGAAGAGTGCCCGAAATACAATACCGCTTCGAAGTGTCTGTAGTGAAGCTATTGAAGGAGAATAGCAGAACAGGAGAGGAACAGAGGGGCCAAGCAGCCAAGCAAGGTAAGCCTGGCATGATGCACTTGCATAATCCGACTAGCACTTGCATATTAGAAAAGATCTAGCGAGCACAAGGATCAAATCTCACCCACTGTAGAGCACCCCCTTAAATCCGCAGCAGCAGCTCTTTACGCGGAGCCCAAAAGAGCCATTGCTGCAGCATCAGACATTGCCAAGTAGTATGAAAAAAATACGTGTTTACTACCGAACATCCCTACATAGCCAAGATCACCGGAGATAGTAAAGGCGAGATTGTGCAACCAGCACGACTTGACAGGGGCAAGGGATCCAGCTTGGTCTGGCTTGGTCATAGCTTCTTTGCTCCTCAGATCTCATGTGGGGGGGTTTTTGACTCCTGATCAGATCAGGGACCCTGTCCCGAGGCATCCACGAACGGCGCAGTAAAATGTGTCCCTTGGTGACGTTTTGAAGGCCATGACGGAGTGCTCGGGGAGGGTATGTCATTTGCGAGTATTTTGCTTCGCCATCGCTTGTGGTCATCATGCCATGATTAAAAATAGGCAATACCAAAGATAGAATATGGAGGAGAGCAAAAGAAGAAACGACGAATTGAAAAAAAAGCCTTGGCTTGGCTTTATCTCCTTCCCATGCCAATACCTGCACAACGTGCCTGCCTTGTCGCAAAATCCGCTGACGCTCCGCCACTCCTTCCTTCCTTCCTCGGCTGCATTTCGTCTGTGCTCTTGTACTCTGTACCCGTACAGCAGTACCACTCTGTAATACTTAATGGAGTACCTCTTATTACGAAGTGCTACTCGGTTTCCCTCTTCGCGCTCGCCAAGCGTTACTCGGCATCTACCTGCCCTTCGCTGTCATTCACCGCAACTTTGCAATGTAACCACCTGGTACTTTGTACAGTTTACTGCTAAAATCTGTACCGCTCTAAATGAGAGGCGGGCGTTTCGGGTTTTACCAGGGACTATTGCCGCGGAGTGGCTGGTTGGCGTTGGTGTTGGCAGGTACGAAGTACTCCGTACGGGGTACCCTAAAAGCAAGGGAGGAGCTGCCAAGCAACAATGAGAAATGAAGAGCGAGACACTGAGGAAAAAAAGCCCCAAAAACGTGGGGGTTCGTCCAGAGCTGCTTGCTCCCCGCACTTGCACAGCTGCTTCTCACGCACTAACACGAGCAAAGAGACACCACTAAAATTACACTGTGCAATCTCAGCCTGTTGGTTATTACTGGTTTGTATTACGGAGTACAAATCTTGTCAGTAGAAAGAAACGAGCTGAGGGAAACAGGAAAAAAAAAAAAAAAAAAAAAAAAAAAAACAGAAAAGAAGAAAATGAAAGGAAACAGATAGCAACCCCTCTCTCTCTGTTTTTTTTTTCCTCACCATCTCTTCCCCTCGTCCGCTCTCTCTTTTTTCGCCCCCTGCAGAAAGCAACACTTGCACATACGTGTACATGTATTTAATGCACGGGGTTCCAGATCCCTACGGCCTGCATGTTGCAGCTCCCACTGCCTCGGAATCCCGGCCTCGGCGTAGCCTCTTCCAGCGGTGGCGTCCATCCATCTGCCTCAGATCATGCTATGCTTGCATAAAAAGCAAACGATTCCTCTACACCTTCTGCCATCGAGGCCCGGTCCATTCTTTCACGGCTGAAGAAGGAAAAAGAAAAATTTTACAGTCACATCTTGTATTGTGTACATACGGGTTAGCACATGAGAATGATATT
>PXNZ01000610.1:0-21555 GCA_003012085.1 Trichoderma brevicompactum | reverse complement strand
CCCCAAACCGTGTGCTCAGTGCTGTAGGGCATATCTAAGATTTAGCAGCCAGTACGGCGCACATGTGGCACTACCTTATTTCGCTGCCTTTTCTGCGCCCGTGGACGGAGAATGGACCGAGTACGGGGTACATTTCTCGGAAGGCTCGCAATGCGTATGCGTGTCAGTTGTGGGAATTTCAGCTTCGCGCTCCACCCAGCTTGTCTGGGCGGTGCTGCCAAGGTCTAATCCACGCAAGTACAGCATACTTGGGTGCCTCGAGCCGCCGCCCGGATGGCCGCTGGGGCGCGCTCAGCGTCCAAAGTATAAAGTACGGGTGGCTGCGAGGTTGCGCCAATGTAGACTCGCCGTACCGGCGCTAATGCACTTACTAAGGCAGCCAGCGCTCGCGGCTGAGAAGACGGTAGCGCAAGTGCGAGAATCCGGAAGAGCAGGGCGCAACGTGCCAGCTGGGCTGGCGACACGGAGTACAGGCGCTACGTAAGCATCGCCCGCAGAACAGGGTGCGGCGGCCACGCGGTGCCAAGTACCGCAAGGCGCAACGCTCCGTGCGAGTCCGCGCCTCTTGCCGCAACGCCCGTCCGAAACATTCCAATTCCCCCGTCACGCCTTCAAGGATCCAAGCTCGACACCGTTGATGTCTCTCCCACCCCCATGGCGAGCATCCAGCGCGACGTGCTTGTACGCATCGTTCGGTGTGCTATTACAGTGCAAGTTGCAAGTACAAGCATGCATGTACGAGGACGCAGCCAGCGCCGGTACGAGGTACGGGGCACGGCAAATAACTTTTTGCAGGTACGGAGAGCTTTCTTCGGTTTGCGTGCCAGCCCATTCGCCGGAAACGTCCTCTCTTGGGTTTACTCATACTTCTTCTCTCTCTCTTGCCTCGCTCACGCACTCGGCCGTCGTCACACGCCCCCCCTTGCCCGGCACTCCCCTGCAGCAACTACAGCAGCTAGGAAACTGAGCAACCCAGCACGAGAGAGCGAGATAGATGGAGAGAGAGAGAGGAGGCAGAGCAGGATGTGTGTGAGCGCGGCGTAGAGGATTGAGGAGAGACCAGCCAGACACACACACACAGACACACACGCACTCACACACACACACGCAAGAAGAACAAGAGGAAGACGGCCAGGCCACAGCCCACCATCGGCTCAGCGCTGGTCTTCCGGATCCCTGGTCTCTTGGATGCTCCACCTCCTCTTCCCCTCCTCTCTTTCTCTAGGTCTCTAGGCTTCTGGGTCTTTGCTCCACCCCCTAGCGACGAGCTGGGAACAGAAAAGGTCATTGGCGAGAAAGGTCCATGGCTCCGCTTCAGCCCTCCAATCTAGCAGCGACTCGCGTTGCATCCTGAATGCGCTAGCCATACAGCTCTCGAACCCGAACGACGGTAGTGCTACCTCGCACCTCCCTCCCACACGCCCGGGGTCCACGACCAGGATCGGGACAAGCACTAGGGGGGGGGGGGTTCTTTTCAGGTCCCGTCCCAGCAAAAGGCGAAGGAGACAGCGCGTGGCTCAGCAAGAGATCCAGTCCCCAGTCGCCGCAAGCACCAGACCCAACGCCTGGGGCCATCTAAAAATCCAGCCTTGGGACGCTAAAAAAGCAGATGTAAAAAAGAAAGTTGCTAAGCAGCTCCTCGACCGTCCTCTCTGTAGCGCGTGCTTGCCACTGTCTGGCAGGCGATAACATATACTTGTGGGCAACCTGCGCCATACATATTGCTCGAGGGACGCCAAAGCGACGCCGTTCGCGGCACCACAGGGAAACCTTATTGACTCTTGTATTGTACTTACCAAGTTGCGCTACCAGCTCAACCTTCCTTCGCAGCTCCATCGCCGGTTCAGGGAACTTCGGAAGACAAAGGTGAATCAAAAGCAGCCTCTGTCCACCCCTCTGCTCTCTTCGCACCCTCTGGCATCTTCTTCTTCTTCTTCTTTCTATTCCCTCTCTCCGTCTCCTTCGCGCCTCCAGAGAGTTTCCAAACCTTCTCCTACTCTTATGACACGTTGAAGGCAGGTCGGGGATATACGCCATTTCTGTGGCTGTGGTGCTCAAACCAAAAGAAAACCATCTGCAGAGTTAGATCTTGGATACGATACACTTGCTAAGACGAAGAAGACGAAAAGAAGGAGTCAACGACGAAGACGAGCGGGAAAGAAGCCAAAGCCGCCGTTATAACACATAAAGCCCCTCCTTCCCTGCCCGTGAAGCATTCGTCTTTCTCCTTCTTTCCCCCATGGACTCGGTTCACAACCCGCCGACGGGCTTTTCATCACGACGGGCTGCAACTGGCTCCTTGCCTACTTTCTCGCTTCCTCCACCCCAATCTGAAATCCCAAGTATGGATGACCAATCCTCCCGACCTCGTTCTTGGTATAGCCTTAGCAGGAATATTGATCTGACCTCCCCTTCAGGAGCCAGCGAGGGTCTGAGCCCAGGTATATCGAGTGTGCACACAAGCAGTTCTCAAGGTTCACAAGCACCGACCATGCAGCAGTATACTTACAGTGGCCATGTCCACGGGAGCTGGCCAACGCCAAGCAGCTCGTCTTACAGCATCAACTCTGGGGCCGCGGGCCAGCAGCCTGGTCCTCTTCAGACTCCTCTGCAGACTCCCGGCGGGTCATCTTATGCCGTCAATCCCGCCAACGGTACCACCCAGCATTCTCTAGGAGCGAGCCCTTACGGAGGCCGGTCATCCATGTATGGCCAGTCGGGCCTGTATGGCCACCAGCGAGGCTCTCCGCCTCCCGCCACCGGGGGAGAATCGCTCCCAGCTCCACCGTTCGACAGCCATTCCTTCCAGTCCTCCAACGGCCAGGACGGCCACTCGGGAATGCCGTCAACCAACATGCTGTCTTCTCACGCCTCGCAAGCGCCAGCGTCATCCAGCGCTTCCGCCCACGTTGACTCGTACACGCACAGCAGATCTTCGATCAGCGGCCCGAGCTATACCTCCTCCTCAGCCCCCCAGCACCAGTCAAGCTTCCCCTACGGAACCCAGCCGTCGCCGACGAACCACTCGCCCACCGGGGCGTCATCGCTACCGCGGGGTTTAGGGTCCCTCTCGAACCAGCCGTCGCTCCCATCCATGGCTCCTCCCGCCTCCTACCGGCCCTATCAGACATATCAGCAATTACCAACCATGGGCGGGCCCGTCATGTCCAACATTCACCAGCCTGGCAGCCAGCTCTCGATGATTCCCGGAATGGTTCCCACCGCGTACGGGCCCGCCACTACGATGATGTATCAACACGCGCATCCTCAGCCGCAATCCGAACGTCCTTTCAAGTGCGACCAGTGCGTGCAGTCTTTTAGCCGGAACCATGACTTGAAACGCCATAAGCGGATCCACCTCGCTGTCAAGCCATTTCCATGCACGTATTGTGCCAAGAGCTTCTCACGAAAGGATGCTTTAAAGGTATATTTGCACCACCAACACCCCCCAACCCGCCTCTCCGCCTATTGTTTATGGGGGCTGGTTTATTAACATTCGCCACAGAGACACAGATTGGTAAAGGGATGCGAAAACAAGAGCAACGAGCATCCAGGTGGTGCTGAACGCCACCGTAACGGCGACGTCGAAGAGGATGATGGCTCAACCGTGAAGAAGTCTCCTTGAAGAAGTCTCCTCGAGAGTGGGACAGCCATGAAACAGCGGAACGACTCGTGAGTAGAGTTGTCGCAATGTTTTGCATGGTTCTACGGCTCATTGGGCGAATGGTGTCTTTTTTTTTTCTTCTTCTCTTCCTTTTCCTCTTCTTGTTCTATTTTTGGGTAGGTTTTGGGTCTGGTTCCGGTGTTGGTTTGGAAGGGGGGGCCTCTTATTTTATTTTGTTTTATTTTCTTCTTTTTATTTTTCTAGGTCGCGTATGGCTGCGTGGGACAGGCCTTGGGATAACTTGAAAGGGCTGGGACTTGGGTGCCACAGGCTAGAACGCTATCTTGTGTAGTATACCTTTGGCTTTCTCGGGGAGATTGTGCTAGTTCATGGGATCATTTACGAATGAGCATGAACCGGTTCTCAGAATAACTACAGGCGTTTGGTGGGTTACTACCGCAAAGGTGGATATGGATATGGATCAAAAAAGAGACAAAAAAGGACGCTTGGTAAAGGTTCGGTGGCGGCGTTTGGGCGTTGGTGGCGGAGGAGTGGCCGGTCCCGTGTTACTAAGTACTCGCGTGAGAGTACATGTATGTATTGCTTGTGAGAAACGGGGAGGAGAAATAAGACATGCATTGCATAGGTGCTACGCCATGGATAAGTAGGTATAATATTACGAGCTGATGTTGTGCTTGAGACGCCATTGGGCTGCATCGAATTGCGTGTTCATGTTCCTTGTCTGGGGGAATCCACTGCGGCTGTATATCCTTGATGACTCCCCCAAGATGCTTGGACAGCAACTGCCGACCCATGCTTGAGGGACGCACGAGTGTCATTAATTAGCGAGTTTGCCTACCAAGTAGGCAAGGGGACTAAAATGTGCTGCTCATAGGTACGTTGCCGTATTACTTTTCTTCAGCTTGGACATGAAAGTAGCCTTTTGTGGGGGGAAAAAAGCCTTGCAAGGTTAACCTTCAGCTTTGCCTTTTTTTTTCTCTCTCTCACTGTTAGCCCTGGCACGGCATTTCATCTTGGGGGCAATTCCCCTTTACATGGCTCCGATGTGCTACCACCGCCGGTCTTGTGGAAGTCTAGTTAGTCGAGGAGCGTATGTCAGCGTGCTGTTGTTGTTATTTATTTTTTTTTCTACGTTTCGTGTTGCCTAATTTCTTTGGGTGGAATAAGAAGAAAAAAAAACGTCATCTCATCTTTGCAAACACACGCTCACCGGTGTAAGGCGTACTTTTGATTTGGAGTCAGTCATTCTCCCCAGAGGGCGGAATAACGCGGGACAGGCCGAACGGGACGAAACCCATGTACGAAACATCCAGCCTTACAGAAAGAGACGAATATGCCTCATGACTATGTACTACTAGCACGTTTTTGTGACGCTGCTCTCTCTCTCTCTGTCTGTCTGTGCCCATGTATGTATCTTATGTGACACACACACGCCCCCAATCTCTTCGCCCAGCCCCCAAAGTTCGCGTGCTGATCCCTTCCTTCTCACCCCCTTTTTGTCTCGCCTTAGCTTGTTACTGTACATGGTCACGGAATACTGCACGCACGCCCCCCTTTTCGTAACGAGGATTTATTAGTAGAATTTCTCGTTTGCTTGCGGCCCGGGGAGGGGGGAGGAGATGGAGGAGGGCACGGGAGGGACATTAGAATAGAAACACGGCTCTTTTGGGAAAGGTTTTAAAAAAAGAAACGAGAGAAAAAAAAGGAAAAAGGAAAATAGGCATCCTGCAGCTCGGCAGCTTTCGTCGTTTTGACGGATACAGGCGGGTCCATCGACTTTTTTTTTTTTCTTTTTTGGGGGGGGGGCTGTCAGAAGCGGAAAGGCAAGAAATAACAGGGCAGATTTTTGCACTGCCGCGGACGGCTGCATAAAAAAAGAAAGTTGGCGTTTGGGTGTAGTGGTATAACTGACGGATTTTTTTTTTAATGTACATGGCGCTTATTACGCGGTACTACTGCTCGGTTTGGATTTTTGGGTCAGAGACATTTCACGTCATGTTTGAGACGTTTTTGGCACTGTTTTGTAAAGGTCGAGAGACAGATATGTGGGCATAATGAATGTCTCTTTCTCGGTACGGTTTGAGGGGTGGTTATTTGTGCTTTTTTTTTTTTTTTTTTTTTTTTTTTTTGCTTTTTTTGTCTCGGTAGTATTGAGACGGACGGATGCTGCATCTTTGAGTGTGGATTGGATGACATTGTATAGGCGATGTTCGCATAAGAGTAAGCGCGTAATGGATGGTGTGTCTGCTCCGTATATTTGCTGTTGATAATCACCGCAATGATGAGGCCGATTACATATCAGACTAAGAGGGGGTATAAAAAATCAAGATACACTCCCCAGGTGCCATCATGATTTGGATGTAGTTCCACTGGGAGGTGACTGAACACCATTGCGTTTTTTCTAGCAATACGCCGTGTAAGGAAGCCTACGCAGAGCAGTTACGAGTAGAGAAAATATGAGTCAAGACATTTCCCGCTAAATCACTATTATTGCTCACTTACGCGGGCTACTAGAGTGTGGTGTTGTCATTTGATAACCCTTTCCAAACGTACGCCCTCGTATATCCTGTAAAGCTAATACTCTGTTGGTTTCTTCTTGACGATGGGTAAGAAGCTCGGGTTGATAGAGCGTTAGCAGAGGCGTGTATATCGATCCGGGAATTCGGCATTTCTTGGTATGATATATCGAGACGAGCTGGGAAGCGACAGATGATGAGTCGATGCCACATATACCTCACGCCCTCACACCTCATTCATTAATAATCACATGAGGATTTAGCCAATTGCGAGATGAGATGAAGCTGGGTAATCAAATGCTGCAAGACGGGCCGCTGTATGACTATACGCTGTATCCCCATATGCCAGCAGATACATCAGTACGAGGCAGTGTAGACTCTACAAGCTACCTAGAGGTTGTTCATCAAAAAGACCAAAGTCCACAGACCGCTCTGACATAATTCAGTCATGTGGGGAGCCGTGGTGGCATTCGGACGCTATAGAGTAGATCAAGTTCTTTGACTAACAACTCTAGAAGCAAAAGAGACGAAGCGTATCATAATATCAGAGAAGACGGACATTCGATTCAAGTTATCCAGCCCATAATTACTCATCCAAGATGCATTACAGTCATGATACGCTGGTATGAGGATTTTCACACTACCAAAGCCGGTTTGATGCCCCCTATAGACAACGATCAAGTCGTTGTACTAGGACTAATGGAGTGCGCATAGATCGCATTTCACTGAGTTGGATGTCATGAGGTGTTATGAAACAGGTGTATTGAGAACTTTGAAGCCCATAGCTCTCTGTCAATAAATTAAGCCAAGGTTACACTGGTAATATGTTGTATCCCGGCATCGAATGGTGTGGATAGACATCACAACCAAGACCGATGCAGTAGCGCGCCATCGACTCACCAGAAATCTAAATCATCCGATTCTAGTACTAATAGACATTCTCCCGCTAAATCGACAGTCGGGGGAGCTCAAAAGAGGCAATGCCTGTGATGAAGCTTTCTGTTAGCAGGACTACAGGTTTTTAGGCACCTCTAATGATGCAGGAAGTAGGTTCCCAAAAATCCATCAGAATGTAAACTCTAATGGCGACTAAGGAAGCTTTATTTGGTGCTAGGAAGCAGCGGTCTACGACGGAGCAACTTAGCTTAGACCTTATGGTGACATACATTAAGGGTAGTTATATGTCTCAATAAGCTCATAGTGTGTGCGTTTTGCGAGGTAAATGACCGCGACCAGATAGAGAGCAAGGATAGATACTATATCCAGACATTTGGTAATTGGTTTTCTTTGATTCGCATCAGTGTTGCGATTCACCTCGCCGGATGAAGCGCTGGAATGAGGCTTTAAGGAAACTAAGGTGCCGGTTATTGCAGGTCATATCATTATAGTTTCACCAAGTAGACTAAACACAGGCAGAGAAGCTTCAATGAGCTCTTCATCAAAATACAGCGTGAAGCAATAGAGTATATCCATCAATCATTAAAGCATCAACCATGACAGTTATACAGAAACCAAAGGCACTTCCCTGAGCTTGAGCGACAACTTCAGCTCACCAAAGGTCATCATAAAAGCATCAATAGCATCCCTTTCAAAGCTGGCTCCATCCTCTCCAGGCGCAAAAGCAATATCAAAAGTCCAAACGAGCCTAGAAATCATCTGGCGAATGTCCATTAACGCCAGGCGTTTCCCAATGCAACCATATGGGCCTGCAGATAAAAATGGATTAGCAATGACTTGAGCAAGTTTCAGCTTGGAGCACCCGAGCGCAATAACTGACCGGTTGAGAATGGAGCGAATGCTTCTTTGTCTTTGATCATGTCCGGGAACTGGTACCAGCGCTCCGGAACGAAGGAGCTGGCTTTCGAGTAGACGGCTTCACCTGCACAAAAGAGAATTAACCGCCATTGTTAATGTAGCAATTTAGATAGAAAAAAAGGTATCAAACAATACGAGTGCTGGGCCAACTTACTCCTTCCAATTGAGTATTGGGGGCACATCACACCCATGCCTCCAGGAATATGAACGCCATCTATCATGACGCCCTCCTGAGGCGTGAGGCGGTATATCGTCGTCGGAACAGGGGGATGGAGTCGCAGCGTCTCGTAAATAACTGCGTTTAGGTGCTCGAGATGTGCCAAATCGTCTTGCGTAGCTTCAATTTGTGAACCACGAGCAAATGGCATGAGTTCTTGCCGTAGCTTTTCAATGTGCTGCGGATGGTTCGCCAGCTCGTATAGGATGGAGGCCATGCTCGCAGCGGTTGTGTGGCTAGCGCTCCGTCAGACTCGTTCTCTATTCAACCAGTTTGATGAGCATAAACTGACCTTCCCGCGCCAATGATGAGCTGGGCGTCCCCAATCAGCAGATCTACCTCATCCTTACTCGGTTCCCTTTTGCCCAGTGGCGCTAGTAGTGTCGACATGATATCAGGGACATCTGGCTCGCATTTCATCCGAGTCAACAGTCTGTCTCTGCAAAAGCCAACAAACTTCCACCAGTCACTTGCCAAGATGGGAATGCACATCCCCAACCTTAGAAGCCATATTGGCAGCTGCAGAGCAAGGGGCCAAACCCCAGCGTCCAGCAGGTCGATGGCCCAATGGTTCCGAGACGTATTGAGCATGTTGAACGACTTCCCAAAAGCGAGGTCGCCCATTATATCGAAACTGTAAAAGCGAAACAACTTTGCCATGTCGATTGGCTGGCCGTCAGCAGCCACAATTCTGCCAAACAGCATATTGCGGTACTCTTGCATCCGTTGTTCATATCCTCTTAGTGCTCGATCGCTAAACGCCTGACTCCATACTCGACGGCGGTCGTTATGGAGAGACTTGTCGCGGAACATGTGTAGAGAAGTCATGGGCTTAGTCAAGTCGTAGTTGGGACCCTTTTCGCATTTCGATGCTGGTCCATGGAGGACCATGACCGCCTTCGGGTCACGAATCGAAAGCTCAGTAGGACCAACCCGTACATACGGCCCATATTGGTCGTGAAGTGCGGCAACTTTCCTCCATGCATCAAGACCGCGGATATGGTAGGAGAACCAAAACGTCGAGATGCGTGCACCAACGGGGCCTGGGAATTTGTTTAGTGGGTGGAAGAAGAGCCGGTATGTGATGAGGCTCGAGTAGAGACCGAGAAAGAAGCATCCATGAAGCTTAGTTGACAAACTGACGGCAGACTCCCAATCTGCACCGGCTTTGTCGAGGAAGACAGGAGATCGGCTCAGGATTGCAGCCACGAGAAGCGATGCTATCACAGCTAGCACGTAACGGTGGCCGTCAAGATGATGCTCTCCCCGTTTGAAGTATAGCAGATGAGTGGCAACACCACTCAGAAATGCCGCGGCAGCCAAGTAAGACACAGGCATTGTGTGTAGCTGCTCAGCTGTTACACGGGGAGAGGCAATATTGGTCTTTTGCTGATATTCTACATTAGTAGTATCTCCTTGCGGCCGCGCACGACTCTTTTCCCCGCTCTGCCTCCAAAGGATTCATAGATCGCATCCATCGCCACTCTCAGGAATCCTTCCCGCCAACTAGGGCCGGAAACAAGGCCTAGTAAGGAGACATTGCATTATTCCCACCTACAGCTTACGCGGACATGACAGATTACTTGTGAGTAAGTAGAGCATGAAATGAATGACCTCTGTGGAAAGAATAGCCATGTTAACGGACCTTGAATCTAGAACTCGACAACCAACTGGGTTACGTACCTGGGGGTACTCCGTACTTTAGCGCCTCTTAGTGGCATATCCCGAGTCCCCGATACAGGGGGGAGTATGTATGAATTCCCCAATCAGCTACGGAGTACAGATCACTCAGCATTGTAAACGCTTATAAGTCTATCTGCCAAGAAAGGTGGATTCACCTGAAGCCCTTCTAGGCAATATCTACAGAATGATCGGCGACTTTTGGTATAGGCTTCCTAAATCACCATATCATCATGCTGGTCAATTGGTGGTCTAAACGAGATCATGGGTAGCAGCTGACATGCATTAGTCTGACACTCCTTGAAGTCTGGGGGGAAGATCTAGACCAGCAAGAGTTGACAAACGGTAAAAGGTTCTAGTGTCTTTGCTCTAGCTAACAGCCATAGGCCACCAACGCTTCTTAACCGGGTTTTACAAGAGTACAGTTCACATGTGCTTCTTTATCCGCTTAGTTACATCCGATCAACATAATGCTCTCATTTAGCTTGGCAAATAGCACGTATAATAAGCTCAGCATAGGGTAGACAGCTCATGCTATGTAGGACGAAGGAATAGAGAAGAGGGTGTTGTGATTGCCATACAGCGTTGTCTGTGTTTCCGTATAGTGACAAAGGTGCTGTGGGAAAATAGTAGCTATGGCGCATCAAGAAACCTCACTCGATGATCCTGAATCGAGCATTCGAGAGGCTCTATCTGTATGTTCAAGCAAAAAAAAAAAAAAAATCTCTTTTTCTTCTCAAACTGACAGTTTCGTTACTCAAGGTATTCATCATACATCTCCAAGCCGGCCTAGATGTTCCAAAAACTGTCAATGGCGTTCATTTGGACTCACTTGTTGAGTTTACCGAAAAAGTCCTACAGCTGACCGATCAAACCAATGGTTTATCATGTTGGTTTACCTGAGCGGAATTCCGCCTTCCATTGCTGACCATGGCGCGCGCAGCTCCGCTCCATAGTGATATCGCATTGGTTACAGATTCTACTGCGTTTCGAAATCTCATTGGCAAAACTACCAAGCCGGATATTCTAATCAAGTTGTATGAAGAGAAATCAAAGAGTTTAGGCGTTGAGGAGGCTTGCCATGTATTGGGTGGCATCATCAGCGCTGGGAACCTCGTCGACTACCTGGTCCAAGTGGAGAAACTTGTGATACAACTTTGCGATGCATGGTTAGCAAGAGAAGGGCCGTTTTCATCTCCATCAGTATGTTCGCTTGCAGTGTTGTCTCGCATGGTTTTTCTGACAGAGTTAGGGCTGCCTTTCCCATACAGCTACACTATTATCCTCTTCTCTAGTGCAACTTCTCAAAATCTGGCATGAAGCAGACCTCAACCCTACAAACGATCTTCGAGGGATCAAAATTCCACTCGTGCTATTCCAAATTTGGTTCCAAATATTGCAACTTCAAAATGCAGATGGATCCTGGAGTGTTGAGGGTATTAACCAGGATCCCGTGTATCCCGTTGTAACGTTAACACGCCTGCACTCCATGGTTCTTTTGGAAGAATTCAACTCCAAGCTTCTATCGGCAATTTACAATGGCCAATCGCACATCAATCCAGCCAATGACAAACTTGGAGCCATTGATAAAGCGTTCAGTTCAGTGGCTAAAGAAACGGACATGGCATTCGGCCGATGGAAACTTCATCCTTCCGCCATCCCTGTCAATATTCCGGATAAGAAACTGTCGCAATTCTCTTCCTTTTTCTCCCGACTCCCCTGTGCTCAAGGCGTCGAGCAGTGGAGGCTGAAGGCTGCCATGGCGGAGGGCTTTCTATTCCTTCCGCTGTTGATGCAAAACAGGATCGACATGTTCGACAGAGAGGGAATGAAGGATGACATGTATCTACCGTTTATTGCATTCACCTTTACCTGCGCCAATAATCTCCGACCTTTCCACGTCTGCTCCACCATCCTCTTAGATATGATGATATTAACTTTACGAGCATATCAGTTGGATGAGTTCATAGAACACGTCATTGGCAAGCATTTTGGAGATTCACCGCAGGCCGTGAAAGCACTCATTCACGCACTATTTGAAGACGATGGTGGCAAATTCAGAGAGAGATTTGAGAAGAAAGATGAAACGACAGTGTCCAGGGTTTACACCGCACTTGTAGCCTTTAGAGACAGCATTCTGCTTCACCCTGGTGTCATCGTCTCCAACCATTACGATCAGAATCTTCTCAAGAACGAGCTTCGAGAATACCTTCTCGCTCATATAACTCAGCTGGAAGACAGCAGACGGTTCTACAAGGATAACACAATCCCGTTTGGCTCTTATAACACTTGGGTCCGTACAAGCGGCGCAACGCACGTCTTTGTTGCATTTTCACTAGCCTACCTACATTGCCTCGATCCAAAGTGCAGATCCTCCGTGCGCTCTGCAGAGATGTCGTATATAATACAGGATGTCTGGCTACACCTGGGTAAGAAAGTCAGGATGGAGAATGACCATCCGTCACTACTTCGAGATCGAGAGGAGTGCAACCTCAACTCGCTTGACTTTCCCGAATTTATGCACAATAAATCCGACACTATTGACTCGGCTCGTGAAGCTCTGATCCGCATTATCCTATACGAGAAACGGCGGTGTGAGTGGGCATTAGGAGCGCTCAAAGACTTGGTAGGAGACTCGGATCCAAACTTACAAATGCTGAGGTTCTACTCCTTTCTCACAGACGTCGTCGGTGACGTCTACGCTGCCAGAGATATTTCGACTGGGGCAAATGATAAACATAAGCACTAAAGGTGTCAAGCATAGTTGGAGGGATGGTATGACAGGATGCAAGGGTAAATATGCAAGGCATATCATGCTAGTATACTATATCAATGCCTGTATGTAGACGAGACCCATTACCAATAGTAGTACCAAGTAAGCTTGGCAATGAGAAATGATAATATTTGAATTTCATCGGATACCCGACGGATATGCTCTCACTCCGTCCATCACGGCGGATTCCACTATTGAAATAGGGGAAAGCACCTCGGTCTCCTTATAATCCCCGTTCCCTGACTGAGAGCATTAACCCGGCTCTGAGTCGTATTATGGCCGACCTAGGAAACAATGCTGATATAAACTCTCCTGTACTGTAAACTCAAGTCTAATAAGAAGACATCTTAAAGATTGATAGCAGACCGCTCCTTTGTCAATCACGTTTTGGACAAATTTCAAGGGCCATCATGAGTTATCTCAATATTCAGAAAGAATATGATACGACTGCCTCTATATTGAGAAGAGACTTGATTGATTATGTCCAATCTCTCCAGAGTCCTACCCAAGTCACTGATAGGTTACAGAAGGTGCGCACATCCCAGTATATGCTTTGATCTTTCACTCACGACTTTCAACTCTGTCTAGTCCCTGCAGACCAACACGCAACTCGGTCGCCAGACTCGGGCTCTTGCCGTGCCACAAATGGCAATTGCAATGGTTGGGCCCGCAATCACTGCAGACCAAGTAAAAGATTTGTGCACCCTTGGGTGGCTTGTGCAACTCCAGACGTCCTATGTTCTTGTTGCTGACGACATTGTCGATCATTCGACAACACGTCGAGACGCTCCAACATGGTGGAACCGTCCTGAAGTTGGCAATAGCGCTGTGAGTGACGCCTTCATGCTTAACTTTTGCATCTACTATTTGCTCCGGCTCCATTTCCAAACGCATCCGGCATATCTTGACTTGGTCCATTTGTTCCATGAGAACAGCTTCCTCATCGAGATTGGCCAATCTGCAGACCATCTCATCGCCAGCGCTGGTTCCGATTCTAGCCAGGATCGAAAGGGCCCCAGATTCTCAGAGTACAACATGAAGAATTATGAATTCATCATCACACACAAAGGGGGGCATTTCTTCGGCATGGGAGCTCTTGTCGCTCTGGTGTACCTAGAACTTGGAACTGCTAAGAATAAGACGCAGCTGCAGGATATTGCCATTGGATTTGGTAAGTATGCTCAGGTGCAGGATGACTTCCTCGACGCCTTTGAGGATCCGGTCGTCCTTGGGAAGATCGGAACAGACATCCAAGAAGGCAAATGCACTTGGCTCGTCATCAAGGCGCTGGAAAGATGCACGCCAGGCCAGCGAAAGCTGCTAGAGGAGAATTATGGAGTAGAAGACGAAGAAAAAGTAGAAAAGGTGAAGGCGTTGTACAGAGAATTGCGTTTGGATCAGGTGTTTTCGGAATACGAAGCGATAGCGTTACGGGAGTTGAGGACCATGGTCGAGAGGCTCGATGAGACTGAAGGATTAACTAGGGCCTCGCTGAGGAATCTTCCGGGTAATTTGCACAAAAGGAACTTGCATAACTTTGAACGTATGCTAACACAGAGCAATAGTGAAAAACGTGAAATTTGGAAGCCAGCGGATGACGATACAGGAGATTGGGACAGAGTAGATAAACCTCGCCAACTGTGTAGTACGATTTTAATATATTCTTTTAACAGCTTCAAGTATAAAATTCAGATCAAATAACACGCTTTTGACAGCGGCAATGGTGGGGCATAATTCTTACAGATGCAGTCTCTTGGATGCTGGCTGCCTGTTTGGGCGCTTAGTCCAACGAATCAAATCCAATACATACATATGGCGTGAGGGGGCTCAGCTAGTTAAGAAGATCTGATTATAATGACAATGCTCTTGGTGATTGTTAAAATTTGCTACATTGCAAATTCGTCAATATGGCCAATCCGCATGACTACACTGTCGGATGGATTTGCGCTACTTACATTGAACATGCTGTTGCTTGTGTTTTCCTTGACGAAATACATGAAGGACCAGACCATGTGGCGCAGAACGACAATAACAACTACACACTTGGAAAGATTGGGAAACACAACGTTGTTATTGCCGCCCCTCCTGATGGGGAATGCGGCCTGTCGTCCGCAGCAACTGTGGGAAGAGATATGCTGCATAGCTTTCACAATGTTCGTATCGGCCTCATGGTCGGTGTAGCAGGTGGTGCGCCAAGCCCCAAGCACGATATTCGCCTAGGCGACGTTGTCGTCAGCTCCTCGGGGAAAGGTAAAGGGGGTGTGGTTCAATACGACCATGGGGTGACTATACAGGGGCAAAAGTTTCAACACACTGGGTTTTTAAATCAACCTCCTCAAATTCTACGATCAGCCGTCAGTGGCCTTAGAGCTCAGTATGAGAGCCATGGCCATCGCATACAGCAAGCTATTGCTAAAGTCTTCACCGCGAACCCAAGGCTGCAAGCAACATATAAGCGACCCGATGCGACCACTGATAGACTGTTTAAGCCTGAAATCATCCATCCCGTAAACAGTACTCTAGAATGTGCCATATCCTGTGCTGTTGACCCATCAGCGCTTGTGGAACGTCCAGACCGCACTGAGGACGAGGATGATCCGGTTATCCACTATGGTCTCATTGCATCAGCGAACCAGCTAATGAAGGATGCAATAGCTCGGGATGCTTTAGCAGCAGAGAAGGATATTTTATGCTTTGAAATGGAGGCAGCAGGCTTAATGAACCACTTCCCCTGTCTGGTTATTCGTGGCATTTGTGGGTACTCAGACTCGCATAATACCGACGGGTGGCAACGCTACGCAGCCATGACGGCGACGGCGTACGCAAAAGACCTTCTGTTGCGGATTCCAACGAGTAGAATTACAGCCGAGAAAAGAATTGAAGAAGTAATTTCCAGTAAGTCCATATCTGCTATAAATCGAAGCAAATACGCTAATCAACACTATCAGGCATGTCTCGAGGCGTTGGTAGTCTGGTACGCAAGCAGGATGATCAAGAACATGAATCCTTCTTGAATTGGCTCACAACAGTTGACCACATGCCTCGGCAAGCTGAACTTTTAAGTCTACGACAACCAGGGACCGGCCAGTGGATGCTTGACGCAGAGCAATTCCAGGCATGGGTAGGAGCCAAGGGTCAGACATTATTCTGCCCGGGGATTCCAGGAGCAGGGAAAACATTCATTGCTTCAACTATCATTAATCACCTTCAGTTACTCTTTATAAAAGATGAGGATGTTGTTATTGCATATATTTATTGCAATTTTCAACAGAAAGAGGAACAGAAAGCTAGAAATATGCTGCTCAGTCTACTCAGACAAGTAGCTGGAAATCCATCACACCTCTCAGACAGTGTCAGGTCACTCTATGACACCCATAAGAACAAACGTATTGCACTATCGATGGACGATATATCGAGGGCTCTTCTATCCATTATTAGGACATACTCAAGAGCATTCTTCATTGTTGATGCCATTGATGAATGCCATGAGACAGATGGCAATCGAAGACAATTTCTCACTGAAATCTTCAACCTTCAAAAGAACACAGAATTGAACCTCTTGATGACTTCAAGGTCCATTCCGGAGATTGAAAAGCATTTCAAAGGATGCCCTGTTATTCACATCACAGCGAATCACGAAGATTTGTGGAAATATCTAGACACGCGAATGTCGGAATTTGAGTCTGTTGGTAAGAATTTAGAACTTCAGCGTGATATCAAGTCCAATATAGAAAAAGCGGCCGGTGGAATGTGAGTTCGCCCACCATAGTACTCACTAAAATTTACTAAGAAGATAGGTTTCTCCTCGCAATGTTATACATCGATTCATTAATTGAAGTTGAGAAGCGGTCGGAACCAGCTTTTAGGAAAACAGTACAAGATCTACGAAATAAGCCCAAAGCGATCTATGGCAGATCTGGTAAGCTGCATGAAGCTTACAATAAAGCTATGGAGAGGATTCAGTGTCAATTGGGGGATCTACCCCAGATTGCGCAACTCATTTTATCATGGATTGTCTACGCTAGGAGGCCAATAACCGTGCCAGAGCTCCAGCATGCACTGGCTATAGAATTTGGAATGATCGAAATAAACACGGACAAAATACTGACAGTCGAATACTTGATTAAAGCAAGCGCTCCGTTGGTCAAGGTTGATACACATAGCAATATCATCCATTTATTCCACTACACTGCGCAAGAATATTTCGAACAATATGGGAACGACTGGCTTCATAATGCACAAAGCACGATTACAAGAATTTGTGCTACCTACCTATTGTTCGAAGCATTTGAGAGTGGACCAAGTCCGACAGACGAGAGCTTTGAAGAGAGACTGCTAGCTTACCCCCTATACGACTACTCCGCAAGACACTGGGGGGACCATGCTCGTGAATCCTCGACCATTTGTGAGGAGGTTATGGACTTTCTCTGTTCAGAAAGGAGCGTGGAATCATCAATCCAAGCACTCTTTGTGGTTGAGCAACCATGGTTGAAACACATCGGCAAGTCTTACAGCAATGATTTCCAGGAGAAGATGACCCCAATCCATCTGGTAGCATACTTTGGGATCGCGAATATCTTACGAAGACTAATTCCCCGTGGAAGCTATGACTCGGAAGATGGTAATTATAGGACTCCTCTATCATATTCCGCAGAATGGGGGCATAAAGACGTTGTTCGGCTGCTAATCGATACGGGGCAAGTCAATGTGAATACGAGGGATAGATATGGTCGGACTCCGCTCTTTTGGGCCGCGGGAAAAGGTCATAAAAGCGTTGTTAGAATGCTTCTTGAAAAAAGGAAAACTGAGGCAGACTTGTGTGATTTCTCAGATCAAACACCACTCTTAAATGCCGCGGAATATGGGCGCAGGGGCGTTGTCAAGTTGCTTCTTCATACAGGGAAAGTCGATATAAATCATGTGGATCACCATGGCCAAACGGCACTCTTCAAGGCAGCAAGAGGCGGGCACGTAGATGTTGTTAGGACACTACTCGGTACAGGGAAAGCAAATGTGAATACCAGAGATGAGGATGGCCTGACAGCGCTCTCATCAGCCACCTTAGGGGGTTATGAAGATGTCGTTCAGCTGCTTCTACATACACCAAAGATCGATGTAAATGCAAGATATCAGAATGGCCGGACGGCTCTGTCTTTAGCCGCTTGGGCAGGGTACAACACCATCGTTCGGCTACTTCTTAGCAGAGATAATATCGATATGGACGCGAGAGATTTGGGCGGCCGGACACCGCTTTTATTAGCTACGGATGGAGAAAGACATGTTTTGATGAAATTTGACGTAGTAACTTGGAGAGATACTTTCCACTATTGTTATCCGCATGCGCCTTCCTGCTTCGCTTGGAATCGAGAAGACATCGTCAAGCTGCTTCTTGATACAGGAAAGGTCGACGCAGATGCAAAAGATCAAGCTGGGCAGACGCCGCTCTCCTGGTCTGCGCGCAACGGATATAGGGACTCTGTCAAACTGTTGCTCGAAACAGGGAAAGTCGATATCAACAATAGGGATAAGAAAAATCGGACGCCGCTTTATTGGGCCGCACGCAATGGGCACACAGGCATTGTTGAACTTTTGCTTCATAGCGCAGAAGTTGATGTGGATGCAGAAGATGAAGACGGGCAGACACCGCTCTTTTGGTCTGCGCGCAACGGACATAGCGGCATCGTTAAGCTTTTACTCGATACAGGAAAAGTTAATGCTCATAATAAAGACCGGAGAGGGCGAAGACCACGCGGTTGGGCATTGCGTAACAGACATTTAGATATATTAGAGCTCCTTTGTAGGGCGGGAGATTTGAAGTAATTACACTAGAAATGGCCATGTTCTACTATCTACGATATACACAAACTACAACTGAAAAAGGGCGAATCCCTATGAAATAAATGGTAATACTAAGACAATAGGCGCATTCTTTATATCTATAAGTGTCTATCAAGAGCCCATCGACGGGTCCTCGTGGTATCATGGACAGATTCTTCCCCTTCAGCCTTGGCCTTTCGAAATCTGCTCATCCAGCCTCAGCAGGCTTTATGTATTGAATCCATAATTCGAGTTATAACCATTACTCTTATTAAAGCAACCCAGGATATTTGCTATCCATCTGTTAATGGTAGTATCGCGTTGAGCATATTTGCGATATTAGTGCTCCATAGCTTAGTAACAAACAACAGCCTCAAGCCAATTTCAACACCCAAGTATTCCTCCCTCAGATCCATGTACCGGTACATCCACCACCACCCAAAACGAAACCCCCCACAAATCCCCACCCTGCCAAAACACCACGTACCAAAGTTGCGTCCATTTGCCCACGAAATCCCAAAAAAAAGATGGCCGGAAATAAAAATACGACAAGGGAGAAAAGCTCCATCGATCGTGAGAGAGTTTTTAGTCATTGTGGGTTGTGAAACAGGCCATGGGCGAGTCTATTTTGGCGAAATCGGGGAGCTATTGGAGGACAAGGTACGAGGTAGCGAGTACATAATCTGGCATCATCGCGCTCGAGATGAACAAATGCCTGGATGCGGCTCTTTCCTCTTTGCCAGCTTCATACATTTGCCAGTATCTCTATATAACGCACATCTCTTCTAACAAGTGCAAATATATTTGGTATTCACCTAGCATTCAAAAGCATAAAGCTGCAATAATTCCACTGTCGTTGCCATTCAATTCCCCTCAGCTTTTTCCCATTGCCCCCCCTCCACCGACTTCTCAAATCGTCTTTAAATAGCCTTAGCACAAGAACCAGAAGCGGGTCTTTTTTTCCGCAGTCAGCGGGCATTCCATTGTTCAACGCTACATAAAGGCGGAGTTGCAGCTGCCTCGTTGATAAACAGAGCCGTCACCTCCCTTGAGTTACACAGGTGGAAGAACATCGAACCAATTCCAGGTCATACAAGCAGCCCTTCAAGCCGGCGTGCTTATACAAACATACGGGCTACAGCATAGACGGTGAAAGGCCAGATTGCCATCATTTCATTTTCTAGGCGTTGAGAGAACACTCTTTTCTTGCTCTTCGCAACAGCTAGTATTCCCTCGCTTTAGAAAACAGCTTCTATCAGCAACGCTCCCACCGCGAGCATCATGACCAGCCACAGCCACGACACGAGCGGCATGGACGGCATGGACGGCATGGACGATACATCAGGCGGCTCCTCGTCCACCATGGCCATGGTCATGGCCATGGTATTCCAAACCAACATCCAGACTCCCCTCTTCGCCAACTCCTGGACCCCTCACAGCACCGGCGCCTATGCCGGTACCTGCATCTTCCTCATTGTCCTCTCCGTCATCGCTCGCCTGCTCGTGGCCTTCAAGGGCCGCCAGGAGCGCATCTGGGCCGACCAAAATGCCCAGCGCCGCTACATTGTCGTCAACGGCAAGGAGCCCATTTCAGAGCGCCTTTCGAGAGACCCGGACGCGAAGCAGATGAACATGATGCTCTCTGAAAACGGCGTCGAGGAAAGGGTCTTTGTGGTGGAGAGGAAACACTCCGCTGCTCGACCGTGGCGATTCAGCGTTGATCCCGTCAGGGCTGCTTTGGACACTGTCATCGTTGGTGTTGGATACCTCCTGTAAGTCCCCTTGAATTTTTTTTTTAACTAGCATATCAAAGGTCACGATACTAATTTTATGTTGCTTGTAGCATGTTGGCTGTCATGACGATGAACGTGGGCTACTTCATGTCTGTCCTTGGTGGCACATTCCTGGGAAGCCTCCTCGTCGGCCGCTACAGCTCCCTTCCTTATCACTAAAAGCCAGTCAAAATCGCGTTACACCAGATGATAGAGATCTGAATCGCGGCTTCTTCTTCTCCTTCCTTTTAATATTCCTGTACGACGATATGAGAACAGCATTACTTGGCGGTTAGACACGACTTTGTTTGTTTGTTTTTTGCTTTTACAGATGGCGTTTTGGTGTTATCTTGCACTGGTCACAGGAGGCGGTCAAGTGTGAAGGGAAAGAATGGATACAAAGGTATCTTTTTTTGCATAGTCGATGGCCTGTCTCAACTATTCAGGGCATCACTAATTTTCAAAAGGAAAAAAAAATTGAATAAATAAATACACAGAGACTACCCAAATTGTTGTGATGCTGCAATTCTACAACTTCTGCCATATTCTTCATTCTCACTGGTCATCCAACTCGCTTCGTCCCTGCAAAGTACCTCAAGTATCTAGTACTTCCACCCACTCCAAAACCTGCAGAAACCTTCTCAAACCTGCTCAGCGCGCCTTGCCGAAAACGGATAAAAAGTTCTCGACTGCAAAAAACGAAAAGATACCAAGTCACGTGTGCTGCTGCTTCACCGGAATGCTTTCCTTCCGGTCGGAACGCTTATGTCAGACCGGGAAAAGGAAAGCCCATTTGAACTTTGGTATTTTTGGGTTCCTAAGTCGATATAGGTATGGAATAGTCAAATGTTGAAAGGCCCCATGTCCTTAAATGACCTAGGCTGTGATTATTATTTCAAGGCGATGAGCTGAGGAGGTGGTCAGCCGTGGTTTCTTCAAGACAAATATGGTATTTCCGCTTTTTTATAATTTTTTCTAGTTCTTCCTCGGGGGAGAACCTGCGTCGTGGGATGTACTCGAGCAAGTCGTTGGCTTGCAGTTCTGCATATTGTCAGAATCTGCCGCCTCGTTGATATCATTAAAATTCGAGACGACTAAATCATCAATGATATGAAACAGCACCTACACATTGAGTATCCTTAAAAAAGATCAACCGTGTACAAAGCCTCGCATATTCATCATACTAATCATCACACATCACGCTCGCCGCAAACACGCCACCCCCCTCCCAAATCTTCAACACCCATCATCAACCACCAACAAACTCACCTCCATCCATATCGAAACCTCCAGATCCAGGTCAAATCCTCTTCCAAATCCTCTCCTCACATTACACACCC
>PXNZ01000608.1:0-18313 GCA_003012085.1 Trichoderma brevicompactum | reverse complement strand
AGCCTGAGGGTATTATATTCGGTATTACAGCTAGAAAAAAAGCCAAGCGTACTGCGAGGGAGGATCGCAACTGGGAAGGGCGAGTAGGAGGTAAAAGGGCCGTCTTACAGGGGAGTTCTGTGACCATTTTGGATTCGAGGGGACTTTTGTATACGATGCGGCGCAAAGAGTCGCTTTGACCAAAGGGAATAGATGAAACGGAGCGGAAACGCGAGGTTGACGATGCCGAGGTCGATTTGATGGCTGACGAGGATCGAAGAGCGTCGAGAGAACGTGGGAGGAAGGGGGGAGGGGGGGCGCAAGAGGAGGCAGAACCAGGGGAGAGGCAGCAGATGGAAGCAGAGCCGATCTCGACGTACGTTGGCGTCGGTATGATTCCTTGGTCTCGTGAGAAGTGCCAATGCGGCTTGGCTTGGCTTTTGCCTCCGGCTCGGCTCACCTTTTGGCCTTTGAGCTTTTGGCTGCTGAAGTGTGGCTGGACGGAGCTTCTGTGGTGTGGCGCAGTTGAATGACGTTGGGGGGGCGAGGGGGGGTGTGGCTTGTTTGACGGAGTGGTCGTCCCTGGCGACAAGCATTAAATGGCTAGTAAGACAAAGATTGGGGGCGTTTCGTTGTCTTGGATTTTTTTGGATCTACTATTATTATCCTTGACTCTGTTTTCTTGGTGACACTTTTTTTTTGTTGCAATTAACAGCTATTTCTCTATTGAATTGGGACACGAGAAACACGAAAAAAGGAAAGCACAGCAAACGTTTAGACAAACCAGAAATTCACCGCCGCTGAACATTAGCAAATCTGTCACGATGCTTCTCGCCGAGGATCCAGCTACCGTACGTCCGACAAGCAGCATCAATCCCATCCATACCCATATGCTAACACCGCCCGCAGCTCATCCACCACACCATCAACAATTTCAACATCCAGCCCGACAAGCTCGCCGTGGGCCGCATCGCCGAATCGCTCTCCACGCTGCAACAGGCCCGCGAGCTGCACGTCCGCGACTCCGACGCCACCCTCAAGAGGCTCGCCCGGCAGCTCAACACCATCAACGCGCAGCATGACGAGCTGCACTCGTCGCACTCCTCCGCCGACCACGCCTCGTCCATTTCGCGCCTCGACACGCACAAGTTCCGCGTCGCAAAGGCCGCGTCCGACGCCGAGATGGAGGCCGAGCGGCTGGCGCAGCAGGCGGCGGATCTGGCGGCCAGACTGCAGGAGCTGGAACTGCAGGGCGTGGACGGATCGGAGGAGAGCCGGAGGAGAGACCCTGTAGATGACGAGGTGCTGCTGCGGCTGAAGGTGTATCGCAGCCTGGGGATTGAGATTGAGAGGGACGAAAAGGACGGGGAGTGGGCACGGGCAGTGGTGCGGAACGACAGGAAGGGAGACGTGCATGTGGTCAACATGGATAAGAAGTTTTCACGGTACTTTTACGCCAATTATTTCTGGCAGACGCTTTGATGGATATCAAGTTTTGGATGGGGATATGAGATTTGTGTTTGTTGGTTTTTTTGGGGGGGGAAGATACCACTATGAGGAGTTGGAAAATGTTTGCACATGGCGTTGAGGACTGTTGGAGACTATAATATCCAGGATCAAGAAATGCAAAAGCATCTTTATAAATATTGTTTGGCTTTTTTCCAGCTTACTTCGCTCTAAGTAGAAGTAGATGGACACAGCCTTAACATGTGATAGTCGTTTGTTACTGTATAGGATATGGCTTTGGTTACATGTTCGGAATTGCACCACTACGCCATGAGGACGTGTCTTATTAGAAAAAGTAGTGTATTAATATCATCTTGGCAAGGTATGAAATATCCTGCAAAGAGAAGAGAGAGAGAAGAGAAAAGCAGAAATCGCAACATGATTTACACAAATTTCCAAAGCGCACGCCATGTTCCCCCTGCCTGTAAACGCCGAATTGGATATCCGTCCATAACCTTGCCACGAGACCAGTCTGAAAAGCAAAATCCATCAATAAATATGACTGTATCAAAGATTGAAAAAGCAAATAAAATGAATGACGGGAGAATCGTCAGTCTTTGTTGAATCTTTGATTCCCGGTGTCATTTTTTCATCATCTCCTATACTCGTCGTATCGTTACTATTCCTTGTAGTCCAAACGTACTACGGGAGGTTCCTCTTGATTGCTTTCGAGGACATCATCATGGGAAAGTATCCGTCACTCTGGTTTGCGCCGGCCAGCCCCAGACGCGGCGCCGCTGAGGGCGCGCGAGCCTTGGAGCTGTTTGGAGACGGCGTCGGCATTGGTCTCTTCTCGGGGCTCCGAGCGCGGCCCTTCATCATGAGAAAGCCGCCTTCTGTCGCTGTGCCGGTTGGCCCTCCGGACAGGGTGCGCCGGTGATTTCTGTCGTGCAGCCGGTCGGGCAGCTCGGAGCGAGAATTGATGGTGGTCCAGGCCTCATCATCGTCGCCGAGGCGCCATCCGCCAACACCTTCGAAGTCTCTCTCGGCGCCAACGCTTGGGATGAGGCCGAGGCCAATGTCGCTGGCAGGGGTGGCAGATCCAGCCGAGTAGACGGAGGAACTGGGCCTGCGGCGGCGATGCCTCTTGAGGAGCGTAGACGAGGCTGAAGGGCTGACGCTGTTGTTGCGACTGTGGGTGGAAGAGGATGAAGACGAAGTCCGCGGAGGCCGGAGATGGTGGTGAGTCTTGCTGGCGCCGCTCTCGGTGAGATGCGCGAGGGATTGCCAGACCAGGGAGAGGGCAATGTCAAGGTAGACGACGAAGACGCGGAAGATGAGGATGGAAAAGGCAAAAGTGGTGGTGATGCCGGCGAAGATGGCGAGAGGAATGGTGGTGATGATGAGGAAGGGCACGACGCAGGCGTAGATGGGATTGAGGAGCGCCATTGGGTGCGGATTTCAGGCGAGCGCAGGATGGAGTTTCATGACATGGCTGAGAGTTGAAGGTTTCTGTCTTATGTTGCTTGATTCGTTGCCGAAGAGTAAGAGTAAGAGTCAGAAGTATCGAGCAATGGGTTCGAGATGTGAAGTAGTTGCGAAAAAGCCCTTTATTGGGATGTCAAAAGGAGCACGCGACACGCCAAGACAAATTTAAATAATAATAAAAATTGCAAAGACACACAGATACAAAAAAAAAAGGGAAAATTCCAATCGAGCGTTTCTACTCGTGGATTATGCAGCGCGAAGCACAGAGTAGGGGCAAGGAATGAGGCGATATGGGCAGCATTAAGTAGTGGGTCAGGGTCAGCAGCGATAAGGAATCTAATAACAAGAGGCGAGACGAAGCAAAAGAGGGGGGGAAGCGCTCGCTTAGATGAATTGTGGCTTGTCTTTTTTGTATGGGGGATGATCGTGGGAGGCGTCAAGGTGTGTGGGAAGTTTTGAAACCAAAAGATGGTTGCAAGCTACTAAATTAACAAGAAGCCTGTTTGTCAGATGCTACATAATACATACCAAGCATCGGATAGTGTTTTAGCTACTATCCTCCGTACCTACTAGCATCACCATTAAACTAGATAGAGGAGGTGGGTGCGAGCCCATCACATGTCTTTTGCAGCAGCCGGCTGGCCGGATCAGATCCCCACTGGCTGGGACCAGGGTAGGGGAAGAAGAAGAAAGAGAAGAAAAAAAACAAGATGACTGCAAGGATATACAGCTCTGGTACAAGAAACAACAGGCAGACGCCGAAGGATTCGCAAGTCGCATTGCATGGCACGGCATCTTGCGCACGTCTTAATCTATTATGATTCAATGGCCGGTGCGGGGAAGCGCCAACCGCGGCGTGGCTTGTTCCTGAGTCTGGCAGTTTTGCTTAAACCAGGGGACATGAAGCTTTCGGAGGATAGTCTGGTAACGAGGCACCGATTTACTTTGAGACTGCTGGATTGATGATTTTGCTAGTAGGTAATCTACAAGCAAATTTCAACTTTCAACTGCATCTGCTGTACTCCAAACTCCCTGTAGCACAATCACTCGGCAGTCGACGACAGCAAGGCTGAAAATCCTCCGTCGACTATAGACGAGATCCCGTCTTAAGTGGATCGCCGGAACACCGAAACCTGCTCCCCGCTTTCTCCACCCAATCGTTGCTGGAATACTCGCTCACTCACTCGTGCTACTCTCCAAAGCGGGCTCACGGTCTTTGAGATGATGCGCGACATGCATCCCAGCTGTGCTTCTGTCTCAGTCAGCCGGTGACACTGACTTAGAAGCGAGAAACGAAAAAAAAAAAAAAAAAGAAATAAAAACACCAGACATATATATCATCTACAAAGACCAATATACATCATACCAGCCAGAGTCCGCCGGATATTCATTACCAAGACACCGAGCATGCACTTTGAACACTCAACAAGATTCTCAAAGCTTCAATAACACCAACCCCGAAAATGTGCCAATATCACCAGGGCCAAGACGATGATGCCAAACCATCACAATCAGAGGCAAGGCCTCTCTACAATGATCCTTTCCCGTGGCATCTCGGCGCCTATGACGCCCACTGCCATCCTACTGACACCATGGCATCCATCGCCTCTCTCGCCACCGCGCGCGCCAAAGGCCTCGCCATCATGGCCACCCGCTCGCAGGACCAGCATCTCGTTGCCCAAGTAGCAGCTGAGCACGGCGTTACAGACTCAGATGCCAACTCAACCCACAAAGGATGCAAAGTCGTCCCTGCCTTTGGGTGGCATCCCTGGTTCTCCTACCAACTATACGACGACTCTGTCCCCAATCCCACATATAATCCTCCCAAGGCTGAGGATCCTGACTCTGACACATCCACGGCGGAAGATGCCAAAATCTCTCATTACAAATCTGTCCTCTCGCCCTCTCCTCAAGACTCATCATTCCTCACTTCTCTCCCACCCCCAACCCCCTTATCGTCCTTCATAGCATCCACTCGTGAGCGACTCACCTCGTTTCCTTACGCTCTCGTCGGAGAAATCGGCCTTGATAGAGGCTTCCGCCTCCCCCAGCAATGGCTCCCCAACGACCCCTCTTCTCGAGACGAGGGCATCACTCCCGGTGGGCGAGAGGGCCGACTCCTCAGCCCGCATCGGGTGCAGATGCAGCATCAGCAGGCTATCATGCAGGCGCAACTACGGCTCGCAGGAGAGATGGGGAGAGCCGTCAGCGTGCATGGGGTGCAGGCTCACGGCGTCTTGTACGATACAGTGGCGTCTTGCTGGAAAGGCCACGAAAGGAGGGTGCTGTCCCGAAGGGAAAAGAAGAGGATCGCCCCCGGCGCCGAAGAAAGCTCCGACGATGAATCTTCTTCTTCCGGAAATGAAGCCGACGAGGACCAAAGCAGCAAGTTGAATAAGGCGAAAAAGAAGACGCTCGGCAAGCCTTTCCCGCCGCGAATATGCCTGCACTCATACAGCGGCAGCGCCGACATGCTCAAGCAGTGGCTCCATCCCGCCGTCCCTGCCGACATCTTCGTCTCCTTCTCCACGGCCGTCAACCTGGGCACCGACGGCGGCAGGGCCAAGCTCGACGCCGTCGTGCGCGCCGTGCCCGACAACAGGATCCTCGTCGAGAGCGACTTGCACCTGGCCGGCGAGGAGGCCGAGGACATGCTCGAGGACATGTACCGGCTGGTGTGCGAGATTAAGGGGTGGCATCTGGAGCATGGGGTCCGGACAATTGCGGACAACTTTGACAGGTTTATATACGGATAGATGGATATAGGTGCTCTTTTTGAAACCCCCCCTCCCCCCTTTTACGCCACGGGAAGGGTGTATGATTACGCATTAGCGTTTGAACACGATACGACTTTTTTGATTGGATTTTTATTGATTTTGATTAAAATAAGTTAAGAAAATTGTGTTTGTCTATAGTATGCTTTCTTGCTTGCTTTGATCCTGTCCATCCAGCTATTCAGAACGCCACAGCCTTCCCAGGCCAAGTATATTTTTTTCAAATTCGATTATTATTATTATTATTAAAATAGGGGGAGCTCCCCAAGGCCTCAACCTCAAATCAACGGGTTATTCAACGGCCATCAGGTCTCTTCTCCCCATACATGTGCTCCACCTCATCGTACGCCGGGGGGCTCACGTCCTCGGTGAATCTCGGAGGCTGCGCCTCGTCTCTCCCGGATGCCCTCCTCTCTTCGGCGGCCACCATGGCGCTTACCATGGAGGCGGCCTCCTGGAAAGACGCGAGCTCGTCCTCCATCGAGGTCTCCTCGTCCTGGAGGAGCATGCTCGTCTTTTCGTTGAGCTCAATGTGCTTGGTCCGGAACAAGTCTCGGATGCTACAAAAGAAATCGCTAATGTTTTGTTTGACGCCCGCTCGGCGGGCTTGTCTCTGGACGCGGCGCTGGGCTCGGGTCTCGCGACGTTGGTGGTGGCGGCTTGTGCGGCTGCTGGGAGTTCTTGTCCGGCGGCTGTGGATTCGTTGGCGGACGGATCGTAGGACGAAGAAGAGGGCCAGGTGGAAGGTGAAGATGATTGCGAAGAGAGGGAAATAGCTGATGTGCTGTTGTAAAAAAAGACGGGTTAGACTCGCAACATTCAAACTTTGACAACAGAAGGGGGGAAACGGGGAATTCAATAATTACCCTTCGGGAGTGAACTGGCGTCAGTCGTGTAGTGCCATTTTCATCTCTGTAGTAGAAAAAGCGCTGGCCGCCTTTGCCATCCACTTGCATGCTCATAAAGAGCCCGTCCTCCCGGTGATGAGGATGGTGGTGGGAGAAGCGGTGGTGATGCAAGCCATGATGTTTCCTGTCGGAGGGGAGTCCGAGCACAGAGTTCAGCCAGTGCTCCATGGTGCCTCTGAGGGTAGAGGATGCGAGCCTGGCCGTTTGATAAAAGGTCTGCAGGTTGAACGCCGTCGTCGAAGGCTTGATGCCCAGTCCGTCTAATACTTTTCTCTGCTTGGCCTTGACGATATCTCGAAGTTCGTGGATCTGGTGCTCCATGGATATAATCTCTTTGATTTCCGTCTTCGTCTCGTCGTCGACTTCTGATAATCCTGTGACTGCCTTTATTCTTTCCACTAGCTTGTCCTCGTCGATCCGAGACGGCGCATGGCCTTCTGTTGTGTAAACGACTGAATCTCCTCCCACATCATAGACCTTAACGGGAGTCCGCTGCCTGAAGCTGGTGATAAACGTCGTCTCCGGAACAGCTTCCCCATCCAACGACATGATTGTCACGCTCAAATCTTGATCCCAGGGCACTCGCCGCGCGTGCTCCTTGCAAGTAAAGTTCCAGCTGGCGGTAACGGTGTGCCCGTCTAGGGAGGCGAACGTCCCTTGGCCGGTGCCGTTGTCATCTTGTGACAATAGGAATCCGTCGATCCTCACCTTGGCCTGGCTGCAAGCCTCTGAAGATTCCTGTATGTCAAGATTGAAGACCTTTTTGCACGAGAGAATGTGAGTCGAACCATTCCGACGAAACGAGGACAAGGTGGCGTATCTCTTCCTTACCAGAGTTTGATCAGCCGTCTTTGCTTCCCTGGAACCAGTAGTATCCACGGCAACAGCAACGGCAAAGGCAGAGTCAACTGATGTGCCTATTCAAGTTGAAAAAGAAGTCGAGTTAGCATGGAGATCGTTGAGTGACATGATTCTTCTGTATACGTCTCCGCCCCGTCTATTCCGGATAGAGTACCCATCAAGTCCTCCTCAACCACCTCGATTCATTTCTTTTTTTTTCTCGCCTTGTCCACATGAATAAAATCAATCACGGCATACACACCTCTCGAAGACGTCGGATTCGTGGGTACAGGCCTCGTCAACGCCGCCGTTGGCGCCAATACGAGCGTCGCCGCCTTAGTGAGGCCACGCATTGTGGATATGTTATCCAGGCAACTATTTTTCGGACGGCGCCGTGTACTTGTCCCCTCCGTATAGGACAAACCAGCAACAACAAGAAAACCAAAAGGACAGATGGTTTAAACAAAAAAAAGATTTTTAACAGAATAAGCTTAATAAAGAAGCCTAGGGCTACTCCGCAAATCGTCCAGATGCCCAATAAAGCAGTACGACTTGAAGGAAGACGCGCGTCGGAGTACGAAAGCCTTTAGGTGACCGAATAAGGGAGAGGGGGGGAGAGGGAGGAGAAACGAGGGAGGAAGGGAGGACCTTTTTTTTTCTGCCTATTGAGGCTGCATTATAACGGCTACAACGACTAATCCTGCTGGTCTGTTCATACGAGCACCTCTCCTAGGACGCCTTACTTGAAAAAGCAGACGATGCTCCATCGTCGCATTCCGCCCACAGAGCCTCCCTTGGGATCTCGGGGGGGGGGCGCAGCGAGGGAGTTTTAGTGCCAACGCGGGCGAAATGCCGCCCGGAGGCCCGCGGCCTACAGGCGGTTGAGACCAGAAATTACTGGGGACTCTAGGCGGTTAGCAGGCGCTGCCAGTACCATTACGGTGATTGTTAGAGTCCTGTAAGCACCTTGATTCGGGGGAAGGGCGTTCTTGGGGGGGCTCGATGCTGCACCATTTCTGACGATTCATGACCATCCGGCTATTTTGTTTACCATCGTCGCATCAAGTCCGTCCGGATGCGACTTCATCTTCTCCGAATGTCAAGCATCGGCCTTTTCCTTACTTGCACGATGCCCGACCAACATGGGCAAGGCAAGGCCCAACAGCAGGTCTCAGAGAGATAGAAAATTCATCCTACCAAATACTAATCTTCCCATGCCTTGCTTCATGCCATGTACGAAAGGACTAAAAAACGCATCTGGACCGCATATTCGTCATCTGGCCAACGGCAGGCTAACTATGGCATACCCAATTGTTTCGCCTCTCCCTTTCGGCCAACGTCCGTGTCGCCCTTTGCAGGCATAGATTCCGCCATCCGAGTCTCCCTCGGCCATATTCGCTATCTCATTTTTTTTCTAAAGGGACTAGGCTCTGCAAATACTACCAAAGAGGAGAATACCCAGAAAGGGAAAAAAACGGATCAAAAGAGGGACTGACAGCGGAACCTCTTTCCTATTCTCAAAAAGCTTGGCCTCTCGTATGGCGAGGATCGAGAAGCCAAGCCCAGTCCTGCGCACAATTATTGGCGCCGGCCCCATCTGCGAGAAGCCAATCAGCTGAGCCAAAGGCAGGCGTTTCGACGACTTCGTATCGTCAACATGTTTCAAGAAACAGCTCAGGTCCTTGCCTTGCTCGCCCGCTTTGGTCACAATGCTACCAAACGCCGCTGCTGCGCCGCCTCAATGCAACAAGTTCCCAATTGCCATCTCCGCCGAGCCGTCGAGCCGTTAGCCGTCGAGCCATCCGAGCCCACTGTTTTCCTGTGCTTTTGACCGTTGGTCACGGAAAGGATGTGCCGTCGAGGGCGTCTGTGCGTCTGATCTCCTTACAGCAAAGTCTGTGAAACAGCCAGTGATAGGCGAGCCGATTTGCAGCCCGACGCGCGACGATGGCATCAAGCATGTGTGTGTGTGTGTGCAGCTACGTGTGCGTGCTAGTGTTACGGGAGCACGCGGAGCGGAAAAGCTGCAAAATCGATGCATGGTGGCCTGCTTTCGGCCAAGTTTTTTCAAGCGATACTACTGCTTCGGTGGCATTCAATCCTTCACAAGTCCGCTTCGCGTGGTCCGCGTACACAACAACTGCCAGATGCAGCCTCCATGTTCAAGCTGCGTTTTAGGTGCGAGGTAGCCGAATGCCAAGGCACGGGCAACAAACAAGCTTCTTCTCAAGACCGATCTGGCTTGGCGCCTCCAGTTATCCTTACTCAGGAGCTTATACGAGGTGTCATCTCTGCGTGGCTCCACACTGGCCGTCTCCAACTTCTACTCGTGTGAGAGCGTTGACTGATTCAGATTCTTTTTTGTCATGCCCGTATTACTAGCACAGCACTTTACGGGGCATTCCATACCATAGCCACATCCTTTATCCGCCTATACGGAGTACTATGCCGAAACAACACTGGCCTGGCTGCTAGGCGAGCCGACATCCGGACCTTATATCGCGTATGTCTGTCACATCATAGTTCCGCCGAGTGTTTGATTTTATCGAGCTCTTGTAAACCAGTTCGATCTACCTTTTAGCTAGATCAAGTACAAACACACGATATGTAGTCGGTGCTGTCGTTTGTTTCTTGGGAAGCATGGTTGTCGCGCCATGAACTGCTCGCACGCTCCTTTTTTTCTGTAGAAATTGCTTCTCACGGCCACAATTCAGACGTCGTCCATGAGATTTCAGACCCAGACACCTCAGCCTTGTGGTTCCATCTCCGGCCCCTCTTCGGGTCTGTCAAGTCCAACTGGTCAATCTCCTCTGGCACGATGACCAGCACTCGAAAGTTCTTCCGTGCCAGCTCGTCGTTGACATCTTCCACCTCTTGTCCCAGCTCCAGCCCGGGCTCGGGCTTCTGCGTCAGAGGAGTACCGGGCAGCGGGTTTCGGAACGAGCCTCTCATCGCGGGGCTCAGGTTGCCAAAGCTTGCAGTAAGCTCCCTACTCCAACTCCAGGCATCCTTCTGGTCTTTGTCTACTGCCCGCATCCAGGGTTGCAAGGCAGCTCTTACTGGCGCCGCTGCTTCCGACTCGATGTCCGGACCAATCACATAGGCGCGGCCACGGAATCGCCACTGCGAGTTGGCTTTTTGTATCCAAAAGACGGCTTCGACGGGGCCTCCAATAGTAGATTGTACCTCTGACGATGTGGACGGCTCATGCCTACTACCAATGAGCTCGGGAACCTTTTCCATGCGGACGTCCGTCGTGATGATCGGCAAGTCACTGGTATAGACGGCCGGGTTGAGCGGCGCCGGGTTTCTGGGATTGTCGGGCAAGGAAGCCCACATGCCCCGGAAGATTACTGTCCTGGCCCTAGGCACAAACTGATTGCTGTCAAGCGGATGCAGCGTGCTCAAGGTAAAGGTCGCAGTGTCCATCTGCTGGATATGCGAGAGGAAGGTAGAGCGCCATGGGGCCTCGTGGCCGGCCATTGTGTGGCTGAGATGATTGAGAACCTGCCTTGTGCGTCGAGCGGGCGTTGCGGGCGATTTCATGGGGACAACTCGGCGTGTGGATGGTGTGCTGAGTGGCTTGTCTTGGGTGAGAGCAAATAGAAGATGATGAGACAATTGAGGCTATTTGGGGAGCTATTGGTAAGGCAGGTTGCTAAGCTCTGCCAAGCCCCACCACCGCCGCCTGTTGGCCTGCCTATTACAACGACCAGGCTCACACAAGTGAGTATTAGTACTACTCATCCCCAACTAGCAGAGGCACGAGATTTTGTCGACGAGGTGCCCGTTCTAATTCCCTTCTTCTTCTTCCTCTAACTAAATGTCGAATTCTACCGCGGTATTGGCTCATGGGCTCCGCCTTATCAGCAGCCAAAAATATGCATATTTGCCACGTTCCTCGTTCCTCGGCACTTCTCTATTGCCAAGCTGCCAAGCTGTCGGTCTAGCATGGTGTCCTTGCAGTCGCAGAGGACGGCTACCCTATAGCTGGTACGGAACCTACAAGTTGCGTGGTAAGTGATCAACAGCTTGGATTGTTTTTGGTGAAACGAAAGTAGAAGACATTTGCAATGTGTCATCTATTTTTCCATCGCCGTGGGGAGGAAACAAAAGGGCTGTCGAAAAAAAAAATTGACGGTTCTTGCATTTGTTTGCACCCTGGCTAGAGATAAAGGTATCTACTATCTGCATGAGCAATGCTAACGAGAAGCTATCACTATGCCCCTGCTGTCTACGGTAAGCTTTGGTACTAGTTCTTCATTTTCCATGCTAAACCGGAGCGCAATCCGGTGCATCAATTCGGCCGATTGCACCAACCGCAGGGCCTCTACGCGTTCTGGACTCCGTATAAGATGTTTTATACTCAGTATTTCATATTTGTCCATCAGCATAGAGGCGCTATGCTTAATGTGTCTCATTGCCTCTCTTACTTTGTAGGGGTCGCGACAGCGTACCTTGCCGAATTAATTTTTTTTTGCCTTCGCGTAACTTGCCATTGACCGCTTGCGGATTAAAATGTTGCCGCGGATCGAGGCTCATGTTGGCAAATTTTCTGGCTTTGAAAGCCTCGAGATATATTTTGCATTTAGCCTAGCACTGAAGAAACACTCACCTTGCCCACCTCCTCATTTTCGCCTCGTCTGGAGAGCTCGTGGAAGAGCTAGTGCGCTGCGGCTGAGACGTAGAGGCGCAAAGTCCTGGAGCTGGGATTCCCCCCCATTTTCCGCATCTCGTCATCCAATCCAGCGGCTCCTCCACCCTTCCCACTATTTGATTCTCCGCCCCCCTTCGAGCATGTTATTTCCAGCGCTCAAATCCGACAACCAAGAGGGACGACCAAAGGAAATTCCTCCCAAACAGCTCCCCCAAACGACCCGATTTTCCCACCCTTATTTCCGGGGGACCGTGGCGTGAGCGAACACCGAGCGAGCGCTGCTGACACAGCAAACAGAAGAGAGACAAACGTCAGGGCGAATAAAAAAAGAACTGGGCTAAGCAGGGTCGCTCAGCTCGAAGCGCACCGTAGGCAGGGCAGGGCAAGGCAAGGCAAGGCGAAGCACGCGGCTTTTGTCGCAAGTTCGGCCGCCAGGGCGTCATCCCCAAAAGGGGAGGGGGAACCATATTCCATTGGGAGACCGTGGGAGGGGGCCGGCTTCGATTACGTTAGTACGCCGGACTTTACGACAGAAGTGCGCACCTGGATGGATCTGTCGCTTTTCCAGCAGGGCAACGGCCAACAGGGTCGCTCCGTAGCTGTCGGACGCGGCAATGGCTCGTCGGCGTTGACCCCCAGCTCCGTGTCCAACACCTCCATCGCGTCTCCGGTGTCCGTGTCCGGGAATCTTCGTTTGCCGGGCATCGGCGGTGGAGGCACCGGAGGCATAGGTGGGCTCGACTATCGGGGGATTGCCTCCCATCATGCTGACTCGACGCTGCCGGAGAGTCATGTGGGTGGGCCGCCCAAGAAGAAGCAGAAGCGTAACAAGCCCACGCTGTCGTGCCACGAGTGCGTCGAGCGAAAGACAAAGGTGCGTTGCTACGTGTCGCTTTTGAAGCGAGACACACGGGCTCTGTCGCATTCCATTTGGCCTGTCCTCTTCACCTCCCTTGTCACGTTTCTTCCCACGGTGCAATATTGTGTCAGCTACTCAATCCGTCGTTGGAATTCAATTCGTCGAGTTCGGATGCCTGCAGTATCGTGAACTGACTGTGGAACCATTCTTTGGATTACCCAACCGCGGCTGCCCTCCCCATTTTGTTTCACGACGTCATCTTTTTCTACTACACACTTCACAACTACCCAATGCCTCCGTCTTCTCTCCTTCTTGCTGCTCTTGCCTGTACTATTTCCCCATATTTCGTTCTACACCCCATCGCGTCGACCAATCCGAGTCATCGAGGCTTTACTTGGTAATGTTACACAGAGAGATATACTGACAGAAACCCCCATTAGTGTGACAGAGGCCGACCACATTGCCTGGCATGTAAGTTGGGTTCAACCTCTCTCGCTCATCTGTTACGCCCTGGACATGACTGTTGACTTTGACCTACGTAGGCATTAAGCGCCAAACTGAATGCAGATATGCGCATGTTGCCAACTTACTCGAGTGAGTTTCGATCATCTTATTCAGTCGCCTACGCAAAACTATCTTGGAAGCAGATTCTAACGTAAATATCTCGGGTAGGGAGACGTCAAGATCGGCTGCCAATGGGCGTCGCATGACCAAACCTCCAAAGAAGAAGCCTGGGTCTATCGGAAAGCTCCCAGTCCCCAACATCGCGGACAGGAACGCCAACAGCAACGAAGACACCCCATCACGAGGCGCTGTAGCCCTTTCCACTGGCTTGTTATCCAATGTTCCATATTCTGTGGCCACCGCCAGCAATGTGTTTGGAATTGGTTCGGAACACCCATTTGCAAACTACTGGACATGCGAGGGCGGCCTGCCCGAAGTTATACTGGTGCTTCCGGAGAAGTTCCAGGCTGACATCTTGCTGTCTCGGTATTTCGAATGCGTCGACCCAGTGTATCCCATGATTCATCGCCAGACATTCTACGCTGATTATGAGCACTTTTGGCAGATGAGCATACCGGAGAAGAATCAGGTTGATGCCGCCTTTATTGCTCAAATCTTTGTCATGCTGGCCTTGGGCGCTCAGTTTGTCACATCGACGACGCCTCAGGAACGGAAACAGACGGCCGAGTTTTACGCTTCGGCCAGCAACCAAGCTCTTCGAATGTTCTCATACCTCAGCACGGCATCAATTCGGTCCATCCAGGCCATGGTATTGATGACTTACTTCCTCATCAACGACAACCATGCTTCGGACGGCTGGGCATTTGCTGGTATCTTGATACGGCAAGCCTATGCCATGGGCTTGCATCGTGATCCCAACATAGGTATGCCATATATATTCACCCCTTGCTTAATACCACTCCCACTCCTCTCTCTCTCTCTCTCTCTCTCTCTCTCTCTCTCTCTCTCTCTCTCTCTCTCTCTCTCTTTCTCTACCCCTACCCTTGCATTCTCGTCTTCTCTATTTCTCTCTTCGTCTCCTGTGATAGGCCAGCGGGCTCACCGCACTCTTTAGTTACGCCGGATGCTAGTCCGTTTGAGAAGCAGCAGAGACGCAAGGTATGGCAGGCAGTCTTACTGCAAGATACCTTCCTGACGGTACTTTTGTCTCTGCCGCCATCTGCCACGCACACCGACGTGTCAGTGGATGACTTGCTTGATCACGGGTCGTCGATTGCCAGCAGCGATCCAACAGACAACGCCTACATACGGGGCTCCTGGACACTGGCCAATCTTGTACAGGAGACGATATGCTCGCCCCGGTCTCTGGACGTGCCCATTTGCGCGACGGCACGGCACAAGTCGAAACTGATTGCCGACTTCCGAGGAGTTTATCGGTCCTTTCCGGATGTCTTTCGCTCTTGGGATACGGAAAGCCTGACGGCGCTGGCGGGGACTAACAAGAGAGTCGTGCGCCAAACGCTGTTCCTTACGAGCAATTATTTCCACAACCTCATGTTGGTTCACGCGTCAGAGAGCCCGGACGTTCCGGTCAACGTGCGGGGCACACTGGAAGCCGCTCACGATGCCATCGGCGCCTTTTTCTTGTTGTTCACCTTGCTGGAGAGCGAGGCCCGCGTCTGGTGGGTTTTCAATCATAGGGCCTTTCTCGAGGCGCTGTGCATTGGCAACGTCCTGAGAGAAGCATCCAAAGAGCCCGTGGGCAAGGAACTACTGGCAAAAGACCCGTTGTTTGTTCGAGCCAAGGCAGACATTAGTAAGTGGACATCTCTCCTCCCTATTGTCGAGTTCCAAGCATTGTTTCCCTTTCACTACTCCCAAAAGCCATGACTTTTTTTTTCAATGGCTATGTTCAATGCGCTAATGACGACGTCGACAGCCCGAATGATACAGATCATGCAGCAGATGGCCGAGGACTCCGAGGTTGCCCGGACCAGGGTACAAGTGTTGAGCCAATTTCTGGTCTAGAACGGTGGGGGATTAGTTTACGGCAACTCTATTGAGACATCTTTTCATCCCATTCTCTCTTTCTCCTTATTTTTGTAGAGCACGGTGTTGGGAGACGTACATGTCCATTTTGGGTAATTTGTTATTTTTTTTGGGCTGCGGAAGAGTCAGTTCGCCGTATGTCTCGGGCTTCTGAACCGCGACTGTTGTATGCATTGGGAATACGTACTAATTGCGACGGAGTGGAGTTTTTTGAGGCTCCTTGGGATTGATTGTTCCACAAAGGACTTGTTGATATCGGATACTGATTGGGCAAGGGAAGGATTGTACTCTATCGGATGGGAATGTCTGCCGCAAGGGGAGGTGGGAGGTGGGAGGGGGGGTTTATGATATCGATGGCATGATGGCAGCTGGAGGTTACTTACGGAGTACAGGTACATGGTAGAGGTGTATGGAGTCTCGGGCCTGACGGTCCATTCCAGCCACTTTTTGAGGTCGGCGACTGTTGGGCTGGGCAAGACATCGGACCACATGGCAGGCCTGCAGCGCCGAGGTCCTCCTAGCCAGGATCGGAAGGGCAAGGTACCGTCTCCACTCCAGATCGGACAGCTGGTTTTTGTGGTGTTTGTCTGAGGGAATTGTGGTGGCGGGTGCGGGAGCACAAGGTGGTGTCTCCAGTATGGCGACATGTACTTTGGTGGGCGGGCTGAGATGCATGTACCCTCGGGTCTTCTGCGGTGGTTATATATAGCTGTTGGGTGGTATTCTTACGGCCGTACAAAAGGTAATATTCAACTTGATACATGCATGGGGGTGAGAGCAAGAATGACAGTAAGAGGAAGAATTTGCGATGAAGGAGGGGGGGGGAATGAATGCCCGAGAAGAAAAAGAAGAAGAAGAAGAAGGGAAAAAGGGTGTGGCAGCAATACTTTGTTATACTAGTAGGCAATGGATCGTTGGAAATGAAGAGAAGAATGAAGAAAAAGTATCAGCGTTGCTTTGCAGATGGTTGCTCGCACATTAGGCCTATTGCGACTGCAGGTTGCCATGCCATGCCATGCCATGCTACCCGAGAGGGAGACTGTTGCTTTTTCTTGTTTCCTTTGCTACCTTTTGATTTGACGCAATTTGCTTTTTTGACGAGAGTGGATTGACGATTTGGTTGTTATTGGTCTGTTTTTATATTTTCTACCCTCCCTTTTTTTTTTAAAAATTATCATTGTTGTGCTGTGAAGTGTGTAGATGGGGGTTTACGAGGGAGCGAATAGTGGTGGCGGTGACGTGGATTTTTTGATTGAACGTGATGTAACTGTAGGTGTGTGCGCGAGAGAGTTGGATGGAGCAAAAGTACAAAATGTACCTCCTTAAAGTATTTATGCCATCATGGAATCTGAACAAGGCATGTCGTGGATATATGCAGGGAGAGTAAAAAATGGGAGGTTTGTAGGGTATGTACCAACATGTGTAAGCAGATGCTGAAGATGGCGATTTTGATTATCTTGGTTTTTTGCTGGATGTGGAAAGACGACGATGGTGATGTAAGACGAAATGTTCCGAAGCGGGTTTCGTTATTTGGACTAGAAATACTGCTAAAATGGCTATTTTTTTTCTTTTCTTTTCTTCGATGCGCGGTCTCTTGTCGATTTTTACATGGGGGGGGAGAGAGTGTGCGCGTACGGAGTTATTTTCTACTGGATGAGATGAGATGAGATGTGACGAGAATGATGGGAAAAAAAAGGGCTGTGGAGCAGAACATTATTCTTTTTTTTTTCGTCAGAGCCGAAGAACGGAGCCCATTTTGTACGGGCGTAGTCATGATGGGTATGTACTTTGTAATGCTGGGCATTTTATTACACGCATTGCCGGAAACAGGAGGATGCCATCTATATACGGGTATGCACGAGGCGCAATTACCTACCCAATCGAGATTCCCAACGGGGGCAGTCTTACGGAATCCTTCTCTTTGTACGAAGTACGGAGTACTATTTCTATTTTCCATCATGCTAGGAGAATCATCGAAATAGTAAAAGACTGGGGGGGAAGCAGAGCAGAAAATATATTACGCGTAGCAGTACAAACCCCCTATGCGACGGTCGATCCGGACGAAGCCAAAAGAGGGCGGACGAATTGGTGCGAAAGGACACGGACTGCAGAGGCCCGGCGGCACGGCATGAAATGAAAAAAAAAAGCAAACGAGGTAGGACTTTGTATGTAGGCCTTTTTTAGTTCGGAGTGCAAAGCACCGGCACTACCAACTGGTGTACTAAAAAAAAATAACGTGTTGCCTTGGCTAAAGGATGAACTGAACGAGCCGAGCGAGCTGGAACCGGTGGAGACGCGGATGAACATGTAACGCGGGCGAGAGAAAAAAAGTTCGCACTGTACTTGTTGGTGCATGTAGCTGTGTAGGCTGCCTCTGCGTAGGAGGTACTTGAGAATGATGCACGCTCTAATGCAACCTGCCGCGCATAGCAGCGAGAAGGGAAAAGATACAAAGTAGCATGTACCGGGGAAAGTTAGTAGCGAGTCGTGGGCAGGCGGCATAGGCACCGCTACTGAGTTGGTATTTTTCTATTTTATTTTATTTTAGCAAGCTTGCCAGTACATAAAGAGCAAATAAAAAAAAAAGGGGTGTGGGATATTTTTTTTTGATTGGATTTTCAAAGGGGGGGTGTGTGGACTGGGAAAGTTATTAAAGGTTGATTAAAGGGAAGCGGGAGCATTATTACGGATTGAGCGGTAGTGCAAGTAACTTTGTGTTGTAGGGGTGTATTATTGTGTAGGTATGTATGTATGCATGTATGTACTTGGGGGGGGGGGGGGGGGTTGAAAAAAAATATGTTTAATGGTGGAAAACTAGATGAAAAATGCAGAAAGTTGAGAAAAAAAA
>PXNZ01000607.1:0-55371 GCA_003012085.1 Trichoderma brevicompactum | reverse complement strand
CCCCCCCCCCCCCCCCCCCCCATTTATGCCGAGCGAGATGCCAATGGTTGCGTGGGGGGGGGGACTTTGGGGAGCGAGGCTTGACCCCACGGACGGGTTGCATGGGGTTATTAATCTGTGAACTTGGCTACCTTGAGATGCTTTGTAGGCTGTCCATTTTCTCCTCTTTTGCGTTTGGTTGTGTAGAGGTATGTAAGCATTCTCGGTCAGCGTGGGCGTATGTATTGAGGGGGTGCATGTGCATGTGCCGTGAGGAAATGTGTAGAAAACAACCTTGAAACTTGGTGTATGGAGTGTGCCCTGTGGATCTTTTGTCTTGCCTATTCATCCCCCCTTTCAATATCTGACGGAGCATGTTTAACCACTACTGGCCTTGATGCAAGCACCAGCTTTCCTCTTTCATAAAGAAAACAAGGGACTCCGTTTAGTCGTGACCGCAACGGACATCAAAATATTGAGAATCATTTGAATTTCCGCAAGCCAAGAGCTCTGGAACAGCCAGTCCGGTCCAAGCAAACAAAAGGACCAAAAAAACGTTCTCTTGAGAATTGCTACGTTACTTGTCCCGTCTCATCTCATCTCTGACATTTCATCATCGTCATCCATATTCCTCGCCCATCACCCGCTCTCTCTTTTTTTCTTCTAATGTCTGATGGCTAATAATTGGCATATGAAAAGCTCTGCGGTAGGCCAAACCGAATCATATGGCACGAGGCTCAAAAGAAGTGTGGATACTCTGCCGTCCATCCGAAGCGGGATTGATGACCACACTACTTGCTACTGCTACTTGGGGCTACAACTACAACTACAACTACAACCATTCAACAAGGAATAACGAAAACTCAAAAAGCTAGAATTTGCGGTATGATGCACCCCCCCGGCACTTCCATCGGGCGCACATCGCGCACATCCAACATGGCATCCCGTCGCAGTAGCATCGCCGAGATGGGCAGCTTATTATCCACAAGCGCCCAAGGTAAGCATCATCTGCAATACGACATGCCGGCAACGATGCACGCAGCCAGACCTCCCGTTCCATTCAAAACTTTTTATTCGCCCCCCTATGTTCCGTTCATCGGCCGAAAGCATCCATTTGAAAAATAAGATAAAAAAAAATTCCTTATAATAGATAGTACGGTGTCAACGGCGGCAAAACTTGCTAGGCGAGTACTACGCTGCCCAAAAATCATGCCATCAGGTCTCCCGATTTCGAATATGGGCACTAGCGCATCACGATACAGAGGGCTTGAAAAAAAAAATTATCTCGCCAAAGAGAAAAGGAAAAGATGCCCAATGCGTGCATGTGTCCGTTAAAATAATCGCCCGAGAGCTAAAAAGCGGAACCGTCCATGGAAAGACATGAAGGGGATATTTAAAAAAAAAATTGGATCGATTTTTGGGCGACGGCTACGTTTCATCGCATATGGGAGCCTTGTTCTTACACGGTCCATTCCTTTTACTTCTCTTTTTTCCCTCTTTATTTCTTCCATTGTTAAAACTTCTAGCGCCGTCACCTTATGTTGTGAAGACGTGTTGGTGGTGTGATGGTTGAAGGTTTTGCTGGTTGGTTGGAGCTACCTACGACTTTAGACATCTAACACCGCCTGTTCACAGCTGCTTCTGCAATATCTCACTCTGCGAGCCTGTTGATGCTCAATGATTCAGACATCCAGATATATTCAGACGACTCTTTCAATTGCCACTTCGCCCTTTCGGAGGGCATAGAGGCTTTCCCCTAAAGAGTCACGAACCTCCGTTTATCATCTGATGAGTTTAATGGTTCATGCTCACGGAAACATGGCAATCACAGAATCTTCAAGCGAGTTGAGCTAACATAATGGCCCAAGACTAGGCACATCATCTCTCTTTATCAAGCATCACAAAACAATACCAAGTGACTTTTAACGAATGATTTACATTTATATTTTTAGCCTTGCTTTCAAAACTACACCTGTCCCCCACGATCGAATAAATGACAATACAACGAGAAACAAAACACATCAACCAGAAAAAGCCCCTGGGTATATAAATCCCTGCTGTGTCCCAGTCATGTCGTCGCATAATAAAAAAAATAGCCCACGACTTAAAATGAAAATGTCCCTTGAATACACGGGTTCCTCAATGACAGGTAAGAAGGAAATCCGCACTATGATACAATGAAACGCTGCGATCCATCGGATGAGGCTTCGTGATTTCGTTAAAAACATATCCCCATTCAAAATTCACCATAAACTGGTAGCACTTGTTTAATCGTGAGTGCCATACGTAGCCGAGCATCGAGATCTAGTCAGCAGTAAAGTAGCGCTTAACTTTACGGCTTATCTGCTGAGCCTTGAACTCGGGTGCAACGATCGTGTGGTGGACGATGTGAGGTCGATATATGGCATCGACTGGTGGCATCCTGTAAAGGAGTATTAGCAATGGCCACATAATGGCAATCCTGTGGTTCCAAATCTTACCAATCATCCACGCTGAGAGGAAAGTATTCGTACAGAGGATCTGCCTCCTCAGCCGGGCTGTTGCTGGCGTTTTGGCCATTCGCCGGATGGGACTTGGAAAGCTGTGGGCTTTGGAGCTCGGCACTTGATCTGTTGGGGCTCTTTTCGTCTTCTGACAATGATAATGTTATAGGGGCGGCGGGGTTGGGTGGTCGTGAGAAGGAATTTCGATGACCGGGAGGAGGGACCTTCCCCGTGGAGCTGTCTACCGTCCAGGCCGGGACCGGCGGAAGCGAAACTGTAGGAGAGAGAGCCATCCGCTTTGCCGGGTGCGGGCTCTGGCTGGGCTGCGGTGCGGCCTGCGGAGTCGCCCATTCGTTTCCATTTGACTGAGAAACGCCGAATTAGCTTCTTTGTAGAGCGAGGAAGAATATAGAGTCACGGCCCTGACCCCCCTGAGTAAAGGGCGTTTTGCCGTGCTGTGGGAGATTGTCACTTACAGATGGGTATCTTGGCAAGGAGGCCAGCAGATTGTCCCTCTCCGTCTTGGGTGTGGGATTGTCGGTGCTGTTTGTGTTCCTCCTCTCCAATTTCTTGTCACTGGTGAGGTGCACGTCCTTTCTACTATCGAAATTGCGCGGGCTTCGCCCCCGAACAATGACTGGGCCGGATTGTATCTCGGCAATCTTGATAATCTCCCCAGATTTTGCCTTGCCTAGCAGATTGATCTGGACTACGTAATGCTGCTGCAATCCTTTTCGCCGGCCGTTGTTAGCGGTGGCGTGCTTGAACTGCAGCCTCTTCCAGGAGACGGGCAGAGAGACTCGATTGGCGTCGATTTCTCGGCCAATGCTTAGGTCGAGAGTCAGGTTGGGAGGGGCCGCCGCTATCTTGGCCTCTTCCAGCTGAGGGTTCGCGCCTTTCCACGGTATTGAGATGATTTCGGCGGCTTTTCCTTCAATAGACTCCAGGCCCGTTATGGACGCGGATAGCTCTGTGATGGCTATATGGCGCCCCTGTTCGTCGATGACATTGGTCACGACTCTGGGTAAGGTGATTTGTCCTGAGCATTGCCACAGGTTACGACGATAGCAGGTCAGCTCCAGCGGGCGACCCGAGTTTTCCCCACCAAACACGTCCTCGGCGACGAAGAACATGCCGTACAGCTCGGCCGTCATGTTCAGATCGGCAAACGCCCCCGCTTCATCCACCATGGTCGCATGCATAATCGGGTCAGAGAAGCCCAGGAGCTTGTTGTCCAGCTCCTGGGGCGAGGCCTCATCGTTGACGACATCTTGGTTGGTGATGGGCTCGAATGAGCGAGAGGAATAAGAAAAGGGGTCTTCAAAGGTTGTGACAAAGTTGTCGAACTCATACGAAGGTGTAAAGGGAAGAGGTGCCAGGGCACTGCCGTCACTGTACGTGTTGCTGAGGAGTCAGTGGCAAAGTTCCACGAGGAGGAGGGGAAGAAGGCATGGGCGACAACGGTTTCGGCTGTGTCCAAGGCAAAGGAGGAGGCTGATGATTATGATTAGGGGGATCAGTCAATACGCACAGGAGAGACTCGTGAAAGTTGAGCTCGGGATCAAACGAATCGATGCCCATCGGCTGAGGCGGACCGTGATTCAACCCCATCGCATCGCTGGGCGCCGCAGGGGCAGCAGGCATGGCCGGCATGGAGTTGAAGGCAGCCATGGCATCATCCAGCCCAGCACCACCTCGGCATCGAGTCGCACTGGGTCGGCGCGGTCTGCTGCTGTCGGCGAGCCGCTCGGGAAGACGACGAGATGGCTTCAGGGCGCAAAGCGGGAGAGGGGACGGCAATGGAGACGACGGATCGAGTTTCGCAGAGCAGCGGCGATGACGCCCCTCGTTGACGGATTGGTTGGTGCAAGGCAAGCAGCAGCTCTGGAGGACAAAATGGGATGAGAAGAACGATGATGGGGTTCCAGGCACGGGACAGCAGTACCGATAGGACCGAAACGGGGACGCTTTGGGGGGGTCTGGAGCCTTTGCCTTGTCTGCTGAGTCGTGCTGATGCGCTGAGGCACAGGTACAGGTACGGGGGGCGGGTGCAGGTTCGGGACACAGCAACCACTAACTACCTTAACCTACCTAGTAGTACGGAGTAGCAGGTACTGGAACCGCTGTGTGCTGCTGGGGTGTGGGCGGGAGGGTCCCCGCCGTTGATATGCGGCAGCCTCTCTGGCTCTCGCTCACGCTCACGCTCAAGGTTCAAGGGAAGAAAAAAAAAAAAAACCACCCAAAAGGGCCTGCCCGCACCGGCAAGGACTTTGACACCGGCCACTGTCCAAAAGCTGCGATTGGGCCGCTGGCCCTGGGGAGTGGAGCGCGGAGGAGAGACCCATGGCGCACGCGGGCTGGGGCTCCAGTTGAGAGGGAAGTGAATGTGAGAAGCCGGGGCATTGGGGTAACTGGAGGTTTAGGTGGTTACTGGCGGGGACCCCCCTTTGCCACTTTCTGAGATGCCCCAAAAGCCACTAGAGCCGTCGCACTGCAGAGCGCCGGAAAAGAGGAGGTTGTCTCTGCGCGTCGCTGGTGACATGACATCAAAGGCTCGATGAGTTTGCAAGCCCTCAAGAGTCCTGGCGAGCGACGGCGGCTGGGCGGGAGCACCGTGGGGGAACGGGGAACGTTCTGATAGCCATTTGATTGCGCGCTGGAACGTTCCGATATCTCCAGCTGTTATCTCAAGTTGGGAGCAGCTATCAAGCAATCAGTACAGGTACCCACTGCTATCTCGCCCATCGCTCCGCTAATGTATGTACTGTAGATTGAAGCACAGAGCTGGCTATCTAACATGCAATCTATCGCAGGCAGATATGTCTGTGCGTCACAAGTCACCCCCCTTTCAATGCCCGTTTTTGAAACTGTATAAGACACACCGAGGACTCAACGAGGCTTGAATTCCAAAAACATGTGCTCAACTTGTCGACTCTCAGTCCGGGGTCGGAGAGGCGGGACGCGCACTAAGCATCTACGGTTGGTCGGCACTGTATCATCGTCTGGCGCCATTTTCCCCATGGGACAGGCCCTGCATCAGGAGAGGAGGCGCCAATGCTTGCTTGGCTATATTAGTTGTTTGCTAATTCATACTCGGGCCTCCCTCCACAGGTGCCGCCAAGGGGTCATGAGCCCTCGCCCCGCGGCGTCACAGGATCGCAGGCAATTGGGGAGAAGCTGCAAGAGCCAGCAAACAGGTTGATGGTTCCAAGGCTACCTCCATCTACGGAGGGCCAGGCAGGGAACAAGTACTCCGGAGATGCGGGAAGCACAGGTTGTCGGGTCGGCTCGACAAATCAAGCTCACTCGGCAGTACGAAATAGTTAGGTGCGTGTACTTCGTATTGTCGTAGCAGTGCTACCTCTTTGTCTTCTACTCTTCATTTCCAGGTTGCATGTAGTAGTGCTCTAGGTCTCCATAGCCTTGCTCCAATGACAGTTTAGACTCCTCCCCAGATTTTCTCGTTTAGTGTTTTACTCATTTCCAGGATATATTCAAATGTTCTTTACCTAATGTGGATTTACTAAGGACGCCCTGCAATTTCCAAGAAACCACCCCAATTCTATAAAAGTTGTTTAAAAAAAGAAAATAGAAAAAAAAAGAAGCTTGTATCTTTTTTTTGGTGTGTGTGCGCGTTTTGCGCGTTAAGCATTTTCTGCAGCTGTCAGATGCAATTCGAATCATTTCATTCATTCATCAGCCTTCCTGTAACGATCAATTCGACCGGCTGACGACTCATGCTTTTGTTTCTCTCTCGTACGAGAAAGAGCCGGGGATAGATGGTGTGCCCAGATTATTACGTGGCACGGTGAACTCTGGTGCCAAACTTCCAGACCTCATCTAGGACCAGAGTGCTAGGCTGCCCAGGCGTCTTTGCCTCTGAAAAGATGACCAGGTCAGCGTCAGCACCAGCGGCAAGCGATCCCTTTATTCCTTGCAGGCCCAGCATGGCTGCTGGGGTGGCCGTTACCGCCTTGAGCGCATGCGGAATTCCGGTACCTGTCCATTGCAGGAAGTTGTTGACACATTCGAGGAGGGTGATGGAGCTGGATTTAACTCGAACGTTAGCACATGTTGACTTTAGAACGCCGTTTTGCTGCTTATTGTAAGCGCGCTTACCTGCCGGCAATCGTGTCCGAGTTCTCCAGGAGCAGCTTGGATCCCACTTTGACGATATTACACGTCGTGTCACCGTTGGTCCACGGATATGCGCCGTCGGGAAGCCCCACAAGGTGCATCGCATCCGTCACCAGAATGAACCCGTCAGGATGTGAGTTGAAGGCAATCTTGATTGTGGTTGGGTGCAGATGGATGCCGTCGGCAATGATGCCAAAGTACGGCCGCGGAAGGCTCTCGGCGATGCCCAGAACGCCGAAGATGCCCGGGTTTCGGTGATGCAGTGGGCGCATGGCGTTGAACAGGTGGGTGATCATTGTCGCTCCATGTCCCACGGCTTCCGAGGCCTCTTCGTACGTGGCCTCGGAGTGTCCCACCGAGTAGATGATGCCCTTGGCCTTGAGCTCTGGGATCAGCTTCATCATCTGGCCGCGCTCCGGCGCCGCCGTGATGTACTTGATGGGGATCTGTTGGCCCTCGGCCCGCGGCGTGAGGTTCTCCTTGCCGTAGCACGCCTCGAGGTCCTCAAACGTCTGCGCCTCTATCAGGACGTCGACATTGTGCACGCCGTTCTTGGTCGGGCTCAAAAACGGGCCCTCGCAGTGCGCGCCCAGAGATTCGGCCCCATCTTCGGCCTCTTGTAAGTGTCCCGATGGTCCCAGGAACGGAAGAGCCTGCATGTCACCAGAGTCAGTCCAAAACATGAACACACACACACCCAAAACACCCCGCCCATCTATATTGCACACATGCAAGGCGACCCACCTTCTGGTATAGTTCTGGCCTCTGGCTGGTGATGGTGGGATTGTACGACGTGACGCCCGTCTGGACGAGCAGTTTCTGGACCTCCTTGACCTTTTTGCCGTACTGTGACATGTCGTCGAGCAGCGTCGAAAAGTTGAATCCAAAGGCGCCATTGAGCTGCACATCGATCATGCCCGGGGAAACGATTCGGCCGCCGAGGTCGATGGTCTGGTCGGGGAGAACGAGGTCGTCGAAAAAGGCAGCCTGGCTGTTGATGATTTTGCCAGACAGAGAGCTGACCCAGAGATCCTCCTCGACCAGCTGATCCCCGCGCAAGAGGCGGCAGTTGGTGAACTTGGTCAAGCCATTCCTTGGCCGGAAGGGAGGGGACAGTGCTATGGGCATGGCTCCGCCGCTCCTCTTGAGCAAGGTTGGACTTTTTTTCTTTCTCTTTTAATTATAGGATTCCGATGCTAAAAGATATTATTATTATTACTCGTGGCTCAGGGAGGATGCTGCGGAAAGAAAGATTCAAGAAAGAGCGCTCTGAGAGAAGAAGGACTGGATGTCCCGGCACCGCTTGATATTGGCTCCATAGCAGAAAAGAAGCAGCTTCAAAATGCCAGAGACCATGGCCGGTACAAGTAATACTCAGCCAGAGTCACGGCATTACAACGACACACCACCTGCTTGCTGGGCCTCACTCCCTTGATTCCGGCTAAGGTACATAGAGTTCGAAACATGACGCCGATTAGCGTCCGATGGTAGCAAGCGCCTATGGAGCAGCAGCTCAGACAGAGAGAGAAAAAAAAAAAAATCCTCGCCTATCGTTGTAGTCACGGTGCCATGTGCCTTCGCAGTGGAGTTGCCCGGCTGGAGTCTGGACGGGGGCAAACCGTTGCAGCCGAGAGATCTTCTGAGCGGCGTTACGGGTGTACATGGGCTGTACATGACTTGCAGAATGCGGCATTGTGTGAGCGTGGCGCTTGGATAGGGCGTGGTGCTAAGGAAGATGGATCTTGTAGTTTTACTTTTTGGTCCATGCCTCAATGTCAGGTTCTTTGTTTTGCCTTTCTACCGTACTTCTCACCTAGCGAACAAAACTACAACTTCCGTCGACGCTGATGAAAATACTTAGTAGTAGGCTTACACTTATTGCTCCTCGAGCTTCTTCATTTATCCTGCATAACTCGTCTGCCACTGCAGATGCCAGCACTATAAACCGCATGCCCGTGTGCATCTGCGTACCCGGTTCTGCTGCTACCTGAGGTGGCCCGACTTACATGAACTGCACGCTGCTGAGACGGCGACATTACATACAGAGAAAAAACACATGGCGGGTGGCGATCAAAGCTCGGGCATGTAACGTTGACTTGCCCGCTAAGGCGATACAGCGAGAGGTGCCACCTTAGTAAGGTACCTCTCAAGCCTCTGTAAGGTCAGCGGCAGCAGCCCACTTTGGGGCGCTGAATCCTGGAGGAGCCTCGCCGGAGCAAGACTCAAGAGGAGTGACCCCGCCGAGCCGCCGCCAAGGCCAGCTCAACCAACAGCTCAGCTTTTGTAAACTACGTAGCACATAATGCTGTTACTACTCCATACGGAGTACTGCATACCTACCTGTACCACCAGCTAACGCCACTGCAATACATTCCTGTCGCGCCACTCGCTGTGTCCCGAAGCGTGCGCCGTACGAAGTAGAGAAGAGGCTGTTTGGAATCAGCCCTGGTCCCCCATCTGGAGCCTCGGCCTTCAGCAGATTAGATTAGTAGTACTCCATACTACTGGGTACTTCTCCATAGTAAGCTTGAGAGCTCACGGCAAGGTCTCTCTGCCCCCCGCCGAGATAGCATTCTCCCCAATTAGCCGACATTAAGCCGTATTTCCAATCGCGACGGGCTTCATGAGCGATGCTCGAGACATGGGCCCAAGACGCAGTGAAGACCTTGGGTTAATTGTGCCTGTTGTGTGATTCCCTACAGCCAAACAGCCCACCGCCGAGGGGTCAGCCTTGACAGCGCGGGGCAAAAGCCATATCTCGTCACCTCTCGTGAGACTCTCTCGTCGTTTCTTGGAGCCCCGTGGCTCACCTTGCGACGAGCAGCGCCGCCGCCGCGGTGCTTGCTATGTGCCGAGTGAGGTGATGACGAGCTGGCTCGCCGCGTCTCATCCGTAATGGCCAACTCCATCAGCGGCTCTTCCGCCGACAAGTTCGAGCTGGATCCGCTATGGCAGAATCTTGATTGGTATGTACCGTCGTCCATCTGGCCTGGTGTTGCTGTCTTTGCTCAGCTTCGCATGTGCCGTCATTGTTGGCTCCCTGTATAGCTGCTGTTCAGAGCTCCCGTCTACAGCATTATGTTACGGCAATGGCTGACGTCTTTTTACTTGATACAGGGCGATTGGGCAGATGCTGCTCATGGGGTGGGATGGCACCCAAGTAACGCCTCAGATAAGAAGCCTCATCGAGGATCACCACCTTGGCTCCATCATTTTGACGGCCAAGAACTTGAAATGTGTGACGCCCCTTTCCTTTCCTATATCCTTCCTTCGATAGTATCCGCATGCAGTCGATATGTCTAGTCGTATTACGATGCTTCATCGCGCACCTGTAAGGCTCAATGGTGGATCCTGACACATTGCTAACTGCCCAAATTAGCGGCTCATCAAACTGCATTGCTCGTTCAGGAGCTGCAGATGATTGCCAAGAATTCTGGTCACCCGCAGCCTCTTCTCATTGCTGTAGACCAAGAAAATGGCGGCGTAAACAGTCTGTTTGACGAAGACTTTGTCTGCCAGTTCCCCAGTGCCATGGCCATTGCCGCAACTGGCAGTCTTGAATTGTCGTACGAAGTCAACAAGGCAACGGCTACTGAAATTGCGGCTTGCGGTGTCAACCTCATGCTTGGTCCAGTTCTGGACGTTCTTAACAATGCCCGCTATCAAGTTATTGGAGTGCGAGCCTCGGGTGATGACCCTCAGGAGGTATCACAGTATGGACTGGCAGCCTTGAGTGGAATGCGTGATGCTGGGGTGGCGTCTTGTGGAAAACACTTCCCTTCCTATGGAAACCTCGACTTCCTGGGCTCCAATCTTGATGTCCCCATCATTACCCAGACACTGGAAGAGTTGAGCCTCAGTGCCTTGGTACCCTTTCGGAATGCCATCGCTTCTGGGAAACTCGATGCCATGTTCGTTGGTGGCTGTGGCATCTCCAATCCTTCCATGAATGTCAGCCATGCCTGTCTTTCGGATCAAGTAGTCGACGATCTCCTCCGGAACGAACTCGGTTTCAAAGGTGTCGCAATCTCAGAGTGCCTTGAGATGGAGGCCCTGAGCCAAGATCTTGGAGTCCAGAATGGCGTCGTGATGGCTGTAGAGGCCGGATGTGACATCGTACTCCTCTGCCGTGCCTACGACGTTCAGTTGGAAGCCATCAAGGGTCTCAAGTTGGGTTACGAGAACGGAATCATTACAAAGGAGAGAATCTTTACCTCCCTGAAGAGAATCTTCCATCTCAAGTCGACTTGCACTTCTTGGGCAAAGGCACTGAATCCTCCAGGGGTAAATCTCCTCTCACAGATCCGCCCCTCTCACCTTGCCCTGTCGCGCCGGGCTTACGATGATTCTATTACTATTGTACGAGACAAGGAAAAGATGCTACCCCTCTCCCTCTCGATGCACCCCGGGGAGGAGCTGCTGTTGCTCACCCCCTTGGTCAAGCCGCTTCCAGCGTCATCCCTGACCAAAAGCCTGCTCGATTCAAAGAACGACCCATCCATGATTTCTACCCCACACGAAAGGTGGAATCACCAAAGCCGAGAAAGGAGCGCCATTATGAGCGGAGAGGGAGTCTTTCGAGAATTTGGCAAAACACTGGCGCGATATCGCAACGAGAAGCTGTTGCACACGAGCTACACTGCTAACGGAGTGAGACCAGGTGAGAGATATCACGTTCTTTTTCATCATCATCATGGCACACACTAACTCTTTACATAGTGCATGAGAACCTCATCAATAGGGCGTCTTGTATTATAATCTTCACGGCGGATGCGAACCGAAATCTGTATCAGGCAGGGTTCACTAAACATGTCGACATGATGTGCTCTATGCTCCGCAGCAGAGGACAGAAGAAGCAGCTCATTGTAGTTGCTGTGAGCTCTCCGTACGACTTTGCTATGGATAAGTCCATTGGTACTTACATCTGCACATACGATTTTACGGAGAATGCCATGTCTGCTCTCGTACGAGCGTTGGTTGGAGACAGCAACCCGGTTGGCACCATGCCAGGGACCCTGCGGAAGAGCAAAAAGGTTCTCAAATCACGGCAGCATTGGCTCGTGGAAGAGTTTGATAGCAACCGGGATAGGAATGGCTTGAATGACCTTATCCGAGCTGTGCATAGGGCCAGTGACCAGGACCTGCGGTACCTCCAGACCACAAGCGCGGATACGTTTGGGCTTGCCAATCAGAACATAAAGGAGGCCCATTTCGTAGTACGAAACAGCAGCACACAAGCCCTTTACGGCTTTGTCGCCACCTACTTCGTCCAGAACGTGGGTATTCTCGGGGCTCTGTTTGTAGATCCAACCAAGCGGAACCTGTCCATTGGCAGGTCTCTCCATCGCCGAGCGCTGAAGAGCTTAACTCAGCAGAGGGGCATCAAGAAGGTGCAGCTGGGATCGTGTTTCCCCAGTCTCTTCCTAGGCATTCCTCTCGACATCGAAGTAACAACGACGAAGGAATGGTTCAGCAACAGCGGATGGGACACGCAGTTCCCTCGGAGACTGACCAACATGGTCATTCATGATCTGGGTGCCTGGTATGCTCCGGAGGGGTTATCGCAGAGCATTCAGCGAGCCAATATTAGCTTTGACCTGATTTACGGCGTCGAAAGCGGAGACACTGTGATGCACCATGTGCGAACGCATGCCAACCCGGAGGTTCTCGAGTTGTATCGGGCTGCGCTAGAGGAGAGCAAGGCTTGTGGCATTGTACGAGCCAAGGATGCCGCGGGAAATCTGTTGGGAACCATCATCATCTGCAGACCCAACAGCCCTCTTGCTAGATATGTCCCTCCTTTGGTATCTATTGGGCAAGACATTGGTGGCCTCCTGGCTCCAATCGTCCCCCCGGCTCCCCTTTCGACTTTGGTATTGCAGGGTCTTGCTTTGATGGGTGTCCGACAGAATAAGGGCCACAAAGCAACCAAATCAATTTTGAGCTGGGTATGTTGTTGAATTCTTAGGTGTTTCCAAAGCTAACGCATTCCAGGTTGTGGATGATGCTTTTGAGCCTCTTGTGGCTATGGGATTCGATATCCTGCAGGCATTTGAGGAGATTACAAACTCTCCGGAAACGTAAGGACTATGATTTCTACAACTAGGAATGTATAGAGCTAACTAGTAGACAGATTTCAAACTTGATGCGTTATGTCAAGCGCCATTATTACCGATCCTCGTATCCCCTTTTTTTTCTATAGGTATTATACCGTTTTGTTCCATTGGATATACTCTATTAGGAGCCTTTTTTCTTAACATGCAGCTTCGTCTATATGTCTGTCTTGGGTCATCGTATAGCACCCAGTTGGAAGAGGAGTGTAGTAGATTGAGCAACAGCCCATTCACTCCTCTTTATTCTTTGGTTTTATTCAGTCGCTTCATATTGGATACCTGGGGATAGCAAGATTATGATTCTATGTACTTACTAGTTATGATATTTCACGCGTAGTGTAGCTCTCACAGTTTTAGCTATTGATTGTTGTATACTATGATCAAATTGAAGGTTTTTTAAAGAAAAAAAGAGAATGCTCTCCTAGACTGACTTGTTGTGATGCGTTATCTCTAAAATATGTAACTGACACTCTCCCAAAGTGTAAGGTTATGGCTTCCTCCTTCAAGCGTTAATACCCAACAGTAGGTTCACGCCTCCTTCTCCATACCCTCGCGTAGTATCGCAATCTGCTTCTTAATCTCAACCCAAAGCTCCAGCTCATCCAACCCTGGGCTCTCTTCAACAGGCTTATCCAGCACTTTAACCCAGTCGTCCTCGGCCAAGTCTACCGTCATAACCATGGCGTCGTCATCCTGGCCGTCGTCTTCGTCCCCTTCACCTGGCTGCTCTCTCCGCGCAATGGCGAGCAGCGCCGCCACAAACGCCTCTTGCATGTAAGCGAAGCTAAAGTCATTTGTGATTTCCGCAATGGCGGCGCAGAGCTTGTTGGGGAAGCTGATGGCCTTGTTACCGGCTAGTTTCTTCTGCCAAAACTTGCAGTAGGCGACGCGCTGGTCAAAGTCCGGGTCTGGGAACAGGTACTTTCTGTCAAAGCGCGAAGGGCGTTTCTAAACGAGCCAAAATTCCGACTATTAGAGAGACGCGCTGCGCAAAGTGAAGGGAAAGTTTAGGGAAACATACCGAAATACCCGGGTCTAGGCGGTCAAGGTGATTGGTGCTGCCAATCATGAAAATACCGTCGTTGCTCTTTAGGCCATCCACTTCGTTCAGAAAGTAGCTCCGAACGTCATCGGTGACGATGGTATCAAGGTCTTCAAACACGAGATAGCATGGCGCAAACTCCCTGGCCTTTGCGAAAACCGCGGCTATGCTTGCTTCCGGGCCCATGAACTGCGTTCGTCAGCCAAGTTCCGTAGTAAAAAAAGCAATCGATAAATCCCCAACGGGAATAAAGCAGAGGGTACACAAACTTACCGATTTTAGAGATCTCACATACAGCGTGGTCACCGGCTGCTTGAGATGGTAAAGCATATTCATCGTCGCCTTGATTGAGATGGTCTTGCCATTCCCAGGCGGGCCGTAGTAGATGATGCCTCGCTTCCAGGGCACCTTGAGTCGCCCGTAGGTAGCCCTCGACCGGAAGAAGGACAAGTGGTCTTCAATGAGAGCATTCTTCATTTTCTCGTCCAGAATGACATTTTCCCAAGACGATTTCATCGCGCTTTGATAAAGCTCAGCGTTCTTGTCCCAATACCCGCCGTCGAAAACCCAAATCTCCTCATGCAGATCGCTGGTCCACTGCCCTGCGGCAAGGATCAGCTGGTTGGCGAGCTCCTCGTGCGTCGCGAGCACGTAGAAGTTGTTGAGCTGCGGATACGAGCTGGCTCCGTCACGGCCGCTGATCAAGTAGACGATGAAGTCCTTGTCCTTCCACTGGTACAGATACTTCTCAAAGAGGGTCTCCTTTCCAATGGCTCCGAGGTCTCCGTCCATGCGTCTCGCAGGCGGAAGGTAAATCTTCCACGACAGCGAAGACGGGATGTGATGGTCGTCGTCGTCTTCGCCCACTGGCGTAAACTTGGCATGGCCGCTTGACGCATAGGCCAGCAAGTTGCAGCTACCGGCTGGGGCGATGGAGAGGGCTAGATTGGGATATTGTTGTCGCAGCGCCTTTGCGATGATGGCGTCGGTGTTGATGCGTCTCGCGCTAGTATGTGAGAAGAATTGCCGTGTTGTCTCATCGTGCGTTTGATGATCGGACAGCGACTTCAAAGAGTCTTTATGTGCAGAGTGATCCATTGTTTTAAGCTCAATTGACAAAAGATGTAACTGTATTTGTTGGATTCCAAGCAATATGAATGATGGAAGGAGGAGAGCAGAGCTCAAGACGAACGGTGAGGCGACCCGAGGTTGACGCCAAGCGACCCGACTAGGATGCGCCAGCCTCACTGTACACGTACAGTAAATTAAATACGAGGCACTGCTTACATGATGTATCCATGATGAACAAACATGGGTGGTTACATGGGCAAATCAAAGGCAAACGCGATCCAACCGGCGGCGGCATGATAGTCTCTTTATGAAATCAACCAAACAAGCAAGACGGTTTCTATCATGAGTCTGCTTATAGACCGAGTGAGACTTTGTATGCAGTGTTACCTGTGGTATGTCGTTACGCGGTCTCACATTGACAGCCACGCCGGTACACAGTGTCTCTCTTACCCTGCACAACCAACAGCTCACATATTATATCATGATTGTGGCTGCACTTCTCTTAAAGTAAATGCCTTTGTCATTTAATGGTATCCAAACGCTAGTAAATACATTATACGGTGTATAGCCCTTAAAGAAACCCTAAAAGTCCAACCTGTTTACGCCTTCACCTTTCTCGGAGTCAGTCTCACCCGCAAATCTTCATTCTCCTTGATTGACATGATTCCAAGCACCGGCTTGCCTTCCTCCGCTGCGGGAATCGGCTGGTACCCGTCCATCTCAATGTCAAACCTCTGCAGCAGCATGGCAATAAATAGCAAGACGGATCTCTTGGCCACGTATCTTCCCGGGCACATCGTGTTACCTCCTCCAAACGGCCTCCAGTTGTTGCTCTGTGTCAGGTTCACGTTCTTAAGGAACCGCTCATGATCAAACGACTCTGCCGTCTTGCCAAAGATGCCCTGGTCAAAGTGCAGCTGTCGGTACGGAATCATCAGCCTGTTGCCCTTGCGCAAGACTTTGCCTCCGATGACGGTGTCCTCGGTGATGAAGCGCACGGAAGCGGAGTAGGCAGACATGCGGATGGTTTCATTCCACATGGCGTTGAGCTGGGGGCAGTTGTGGTGCAAGTATTCGAGGTCAATCTTGCCGTCTTCGCTAAAGGCTGCCTTTGTCTCATCACGAATGACCTGGATGAGAGATGGGGCGTGAAGGATGTAGCTGAGCAGCCAGAATGCAGCTTTGCGTGTATTCGTGTTGATTCTATAATCTATGTTAGCCTGATGATCATTTAAAAGATGAGAGAAAAGGCTGTATGGCGTACCCCCAGTAGATTGTCACCAGCATCGTTGCAATGTCATCCTCGGTAATATTCAAAGCCCGCATCTCATTCTCCATTGCCTTGGTAAACCAGGCATCACCCGTTCTTTGGCTTTGAGGCAGCTGGATGTACTTCTTCAATGCGCGCTGAATGGTGTCTCTGGCACTCTTCATCTCGCTAGCTAGGAAATCGGGATATTGGTAGAGAACCTGCCAGCTAAGCTCGTCAAAGATGATGAATGTCTTTGTCAGAGTAGGATCGAGATTGCCGAGTGCGTCTCCGAAATACGCCCTCTGGCCGGCTCGAGTAAAGAAATCGGAACACCACTCCATGAGCGGGAGCACAATGTCGACGTCTGTCGATCGAATGGCATAAGGACAGACTCTATGAAGCTGCTCTAGGTTCATGCGCACGTCAAACCACTCCAGGAAGGAATTCTCAAGAAAGTCCAAACGATCTCCAGGATACAATTGGTGAATGTGCATTTGGCGTGCCAACGTCGCCAAGGGCTTCCCATGTGGGTTCGCAAAGCCATCCTTGTCTGTTGGCAGCGGCGTGTACATTGCTTGGACGCAGAATTCAGTGTTGCCGCAAGCCCGCATCATGGCCTGGACGAATTCATTAAAGGACAGGGTGTCTGTGTTTCGGTACGCCTCGGCGACGTCCTTGGACTTTGTGATGACATAGATTTTGGATCCAGCGAGGGTCACTGCGAATGGATCGTTGGTGTTGCCGAAATAGGCCCTTTTGAGAAACGGACTGTTTAGTTGATTGCGTTGAAAGTGAGATGCAATGCGAATTCCTTACCTGGCTCGACTCAATAAAGCATTAGAGTTGTTGAAGAATGCCTGTCCGTGACCTAAACAGAAGTCAAGTCAGCATCTCCGACTTACTTTGCGTTATGCGATGGACTCTTGCTTACCCAAAACTGTGGAAATCGAATCATTAGCCATTTGTTTCTTCTCAAGTAGCGCAAAATGGAAGGATTATTAAATGACTTACTAGGAATCCAATACGGTAGCTCCTCCGGGTCATCTGGATACATCCAAGGAAGGACAGTAAATCTCCATAGCCTCCAAAACAGCCACACGGATGTTAGAGCAATTGCGCCGATTACTAGGCCAATGTTGTCCTGAGCTCCTTCTGGAAGGGCGTCAAAGGCCAATTTGACCTGCGACCCCAACGTATTGAGCAGCATGATGAGTTGAGGCTTAAATGGACGCTCTCTGAAAGAAAGGAAGAGCTGATTATGGAATAGAAGGATTACGAGGAGGAGGGCACCGCCATGGGAAGAAACACATGTAATATTTATCATCTATTTAATAACGCGCGTGTCATGTAGTACCAATCATGTACGTATGTAATGTCTTTCACCAGCCAGCATGCTGCGCCGCGCGCTTCTGCTCTCAGCCCAAACTTGTCTCAGCACCAATATACGACCAAACACTTTGTATGCTTCATCCATGCACTCGATAGCCTACTTTGTTCCTAGTACCCATAGGCGAAATCACCTTCCGGTCCACCGTAGCCGACAGCCAGGTAAGACTCCTCTTCTCCAAGCCATGGAGAGGGGGGGCCCCCAAACACGCAAGGCGAAACGCACGGTCGAACCACCAACAGAAGCGAGTCGTTAAATTTGGCAAAAGTGTGCCGCAACGCCACTATCAACATCTAGACTCCCTCACTCGTAGGCATCCCGTAATGGGTAATAACCCTGTGCCTGAGCCAACTACCGGACTAGCGGTGTTTGCCGTACGAGGCAGGTCGAACAGGGGACAGAATGTCATCTGAAGCGCTAAGCTGTGGGCGAGCAAACAAGACAGGGCTGGTCAATGTGAGTGGGAACGGGCTCGGCTAGGGGTGGATCAAAGGACGAGGGCCCCCGTCCTAGTCTCCCCCTCCATCATCTGTGATCTGCCGGAGCCTTACCTTGGAGTTGAGTGTTTTCTTTACCCTTTTTTGCCTATGTATGCGGCATCCAAGCTATTACTATGACGAGAACTGATATTATTCTCGTCATCAGCCTTGTTTAGACGATTATGCAGAAGAGGGGGTGCGAGTCCCATGCAGCTAATCCCCTTTGCCCCAAAGAGCTACTTTTCACATACGCGGGTGTACTATTTATGACAAGGCATACTTGTTCCGTCGGATTGGCCCTACCCAATCACGCCAAGAAAGATATGCACGCAGGTTCATAGCAAACACCAGCTTCTCGTCTTCTTTTGGACGGCCTTCTAAGACATACAGGCTGGGCCCTTGCCTAACCGACACTCCCCCTCCCCTCCCCTCCCCCTTCTCTCAGCCGCGGATCGTTCCATGGGGGGGACGAGTGGATGTCGATGGATTTGCGCAGTGGACAAGCTGCGCCCTCGACCTCCCGGAACGTCCGCGAACTGATGGTGTGTGAGTTCTAACGGGGTTGTACGCAGCCGGCGCTTATGCGGCCTCTTTTGGGGGCCTAAAGAGAAGCAAATACCGTTATCTCATCCTCACCTAATGGACATCGGCCGTGCTCGCTGCGTATGCGCAAGAGTAGAAGACGCAGAATGAGTGGTAGCAGCAGAGCCATAAGCAGAGGGGAAATGGCAGTTCGCGGAGGCATGTAGTGACCAATTCACCATGTAGTATATCGAATGCAGGCATGACATATCCAGTAATGGCGCCGGTCCACCAGCCAGGGATTCTAGCATAGCCGGGCCATCTCACTATCTGATCCATCAGCTGGTACACAATGTCCGTGCTCTGGATTTGTGTCGAGATAGGTACCGGAGGGCTGGCAATGCCTGCCTGCCTGCCTGCCTGCCCGTCTGCCTGCGTGTGCTCCGTATTATCGGTCCCTAGGGACGTGTAATGGGAACGGGGCAACGGAGTGACCTCTCTTTTCTTGGCTGGCTTTACGTATATCTTTATGTACGTTAGTTCCGAGGCAAAAATCCATGGGTAGCATCGAGACAAGAGTTTGCTCACAAAGCCCTCAAAGTTGTTTGTGCCGCTATTTATGCCTAGTGTTTATTCGTTTATATATCTTTATTTATATCTTGCTGGGAGGAGTATGCAGAGAAGGCCGTCTCAAGTTCACGATATTACTTTTTAATCCTTTCCCTCATTCCAACGGCTCTTGGCTCTCTCACCACCCATCAAGCAGCTTCTCAGCCCAGACCCAACCGACAAGATGTCTGTAATTACGGACATTAACCCTCTGACGCTAAAGCTGTCAACTTTGCTGGCACGCAGAGAGCATCTGCTCGAAGCTATTCTTGTTGTGGTTGTCTTGGTCGTGGCCCAGTTTCAATGGACCAGACAGGTCAGTTCAACACGAACAAAATACTCGCGGACAATGGCGGACTTTTTGCTGAACCCTGGAATAGGCAACGTCATATCTGTTTCGACGCATTCAGGGTCTCCTGTACCTTGTCTGGGGCCCCGAGCTCATCGATCGTGCATACGACAAGGTAAAGAGTGCACAGGGCAGCAGAAGTTTAGATGCATCTCCGATTTTGACACAAGACAGGCCCAGGGAAAGACATTCAAGGTTTCCACCCCATCCAACGACCATCTCCTGATCACGTCCACCGATCTTATCAGAGAGCTCATCGACGCGCCGCTGCAGCAGCTGTCGTTGCATGCAGTGGCCAAAGAGGTATGCGATGCAACAGTGAGCGTTCTGAGACCTGCATGCCTAACCGAGTGGGCAGATTCTTCAGCCCAAACACACAATGTACGGCTTTGAATGGCAAGACCAGCGTGGAGTTGAGGGCACGGGCTTTGTTCGTGCTCTTCGAAGTCTCCTTACATCTCACCTCCCGAAATTCCAGCCCGACCTGGAGCGCATCGTGAAAGATGCTCTGGAGACTGAGTTGAAAGACATCCAACCAGATGGTAAGTGAATATCACATGGCATTGGCGAGTGTTTTCGCCGTTCTACAAGAAAGATTCTAATCATGATGACAGGCTTTGCGCATGCAAATGTCTTCCCTATGATGAAGAGGCTTGTCACCAGAGTCAACTGCTTCATCTTCTTTGGCGAAGAACTCTGTACGAAATCCCTTCTCTGACGTATTACCGTCATGGATTAAAAAAAAAGACTGTATGCTAACGATCAAATACACGAAAAATAGCCCAGAATGCCGAGTTCACCGCAGCAGCATTGGAGTTCCCGCAGGCGGTCATCTTCGCCGCGGAATTCCTACGCATAACCCCTGGATTCGTAAGACCTTTGGTTGCATCCGTTGCCACCAATCGACACAGGGCCGCAAAAACGCTCTACAGGTATCTGGTGCCAATTGTTGAGCAGCGACTTGCAGCCAGGGATCTGCAGCCTGATGAGGCCACTCCGGTGCGTTTGGGATGCCCCCCCCTCTCTCCCCCTCCGTCTCCAAATTGCGGAAACCCGCAAAGATGCTACTCGTGCGGGACCTGCAAAAAAAACTGACATTGGCACGCTTTAGATGGACTGCATGCAATGGCTGATTGACACTTCGCCTCGCAAAAATCCCTGGACACCAGCGAGAATGGTGGGTGAGATTATGGCAGTTTGGTTTGGGTCAGTCCATCAATTGGCCATGGTATGGAAACGCCCCTACGTCATCCTTCTAGTCATACTGATCGCGCTGGCTGACGTATTTTTTTTAATAAGACTTCAACATATGCAATTCAAGATTTATGTCGCCACCCCGAACATATCGAGCCATTACAGGAGGAAGCCCGAGAGTTTTTTCATGCGGAAGATTCCCCGAGAGATGTAGACAGACTTCCACTCCTTGATAGTTTCATCAAGGAATCAGTCCGCTGCAGCAATTCCGATGCTAGTAAGATACCCATGACAAAAGCCCCCCCCCCCCCCAAAAAAAAAGAACTTCGCCTTACAGTGACGATTTTAGTTACATGCCGGCGAAAGGCCCTCGTCTCGTATACCTTTCGAGATGGCTCATCCATCAACAAAGGCGACTGGGCATGTGTTCCTCAGCGAGCCATGATGCAGGACAGCACTCGTTACAGAGACCCCCAGACATTTGACGGCTTCAGATTCGCGCGAGCCAACGCTCAGCTGCGGCAGCGCAAGCAATCCGCCGACGTGCCTGACCAGAAGGAATCCAACCTGACAGACGCCAGCCCCGATTGGCCAATCTGGGGATTTGGAAATACGGCTTGGTGAGTGAGGACTATTCTCGTTTCGGCTGCGCTCAGAGAAAAAAAAAATGGGTGAGCAGCTGGAAAGCTCGTTTGAGTGTGTGTGCTGACATGAATTTGTGTCCCAAAAATAGCCCCGGCAGATTCTACGCCTCGCTAGTGACGAAGCTCGTTCTGATTCGCATCCTGGACGACTGGGAGTGCAAGATGCTGGATCCTGAAGCGCCGAGGGCCAGGACCTGGAGGTCGAGCATGGTGCCGCGTGCCAGCACTATCGTGATGTTCCGCAAAAAGCAGATTTAGTGATTACGGTGTTGGATTTTTTTTTTATTTTTACTGTTGCTTTTTCTTCTTCTTTCTTTTTGCTTATTCTGTTACTATGAAAGCCATTGGCGGCATCTGATTGGACATTGTGCCCTTGCCATTTTTTTGATATCCCATGTACGCATTGAGTTATATATATGTATTAGATACCATGAGTATATTTCAAAGTTTTGTTGTTGCATACCTCCATACCTACATGCGAATGTAAAGTAATGCCTGGATGTAATCGTGCCTGCATATTCACCTTCCCGAGTGACGTCTAGTCTCTCCATTGCGTGGAGCAGCACTGGTATGATATCATATCATTCATTCATTCGGTTGTCCATTGTCAATCCAAATTATGTTGCTCTAATCGGGCATTTCGTCTCGTCTAGTTGTTTTGAATTAGCTTAATTAGCACACCTCTTCCCATCGCCGGAACGCACAACAGCCGGAGCCGCAGCACGACAGTAATGCGTGCCTGCATCTGCGGCTGGTTGGAAAAGGCAGTTGTGCAACGATGGCCTATAACTCTGTACAAGTTCAGATGAAATTTGATCGGACGACCTTCTCCATCAAGCCTGTGATAGAGCGCAGAAGCAGAAGCAACAACACGGGGAAGCCAACCCGGAGCCTCGGCACTCTATATCGAGCCACGTCCTTGTCTATATCTCGCAGCCCGTGCCACACAACATTCTGGATACCCATACAACACATACGCAATACCTACCGGGTGTAAGACTCGAGCCAACTAGGGGGATGCGTCCGTACGGAGTACACGTATGCACAGACTTTGCGAGCCGTGCGCTTCTTCTCCTCCACGCCCTTTGCGGGAGAGCTTTGGCCTGGGGGGCGTGCGAGCAGCAGTAAATTGATCCTTGCCTGCAAATCCCCAGGACCCCCCCGGCGCAGGACGGCGAAAATCAACCAGTGAGGCAACAAATACTCAAGGCGTGACCCTCTGGAGGGGGCCCCAATGTAACCCTATTGCTGCCAAAAGGATTGATTACCTTTGCGAAGGGCCCCTCAGCAGGCGCGCCACAGCGGGTGGCAGCCAATCCTACAGTCGTAATCGTCTGGATGAATATGCGCGGGGCTTGTATTCATCTCTATTCTTCTTGTGATTTGAGGCGTCTTGGTTGCGGGAATGCAACAACGGACAACCCTGCTTTGGTTCATGTTGTTATTCTAGCGAAGCATGTACTTGCTGCATTACATGACAGCAACAGCAGTTCTCTGCGCTCGCATCAAGTTGCTCATTCGGTTCGTTGTTGTACCGACGCGCCTTGGGAAATATCTGCAGCCAGGTCTGTGCTTTTTTTCTCTCTCTCTTTTCATACACCTCAAAGTGCACAGGTCATGTCGTATAACGTGCATGGATGGAGCAAATTCCTACATGAGACGGGGTGTGGTGGCAGAACATGGAAGCGCTGGGAAAATCCTCCCCCCAAAAAAGCATAGACAAACTGGCGTTTTGTCACGGCCAAGTCGTGAGAGGTTGGCCAGAAGTCTCGAATGGACCAAGTTTAGCCTCAGCTCCTAGCAAAATACTGGCTGGAGGAATAGATTCGCCCACACACACTCACACTCACTCTGTTTCTTGCTTTCAGCCCTGATTCTGTAACGAGTCAAGCTTGGACGGCTGCTCCCTGCTTTTGACTTTTGGCCGCTCCATCTCTCTAACTTATCATCATCTAGCCTGGATCATGCACATACAACACACACCCCCGCACCCAGGCTCTGCCCGCCACCAACACCAACGTGCGAAGAAGAAAACGAAAGAGAAAGCCGAAGCAGATCGCGCTAGGGCGGGCTTAGAGAGTGGTAAGTCTTACTCATAGCCATAGGCCATGTATTGCGCCGAAACGCTCGTTTGCAGCTGGATGTGGTGCAACTCCCGAAGCAATTGCCCTATCAGGTTGCAAGGGCACCCACGACAATACAGAATATGCATGCACTATCACGAGCTCTTTCAGCTCGCCAGTGGCTGCTAGTTCTCATCGACCCGTTCATGGATGAAGAAAATTGTTGCTTCCGTATGCACAGACACACACTACTTTCTCTCTTTCGTCTCTCTCTCTCTGCGGGCTTGGGAGTGGCTGAAAGATGTAGATGCGCAAAACGCCTCCCACACTGTTGATCGAGCCAACAACCCAGATTGCCATCATTTTAGGCTTTTCATTCTCGATCCCATTCATCCTTCAACAAGCTTTAATTGATAGCTTAGAACTAGCCGCCGCTGTGATTTAAAAAGAGATGCTGCTTTCCCTTTCCCTTGGCATGCTTAGCCGATCCATACATCACATCCTGCTGATGCTCCGTTCCCTTATATGGCTTCCATATCGGGCACCCCTTGTACTGCTGCCACCACACACACCCACCACCTGTAAAAAAACCGCTGCGAGCTCCATATTCAGATGTGCATCGTGCTATATGCAGTCAGCTTTGCGCCGTCGCCGGTAGGTGGTATTTCATTCCCCTCGTCCCACGATGGTTGCAGATGCAACTCTGGTCTCCCTCAGTTTCTGCCCTTGTATACGCCTTTGCGCCGGTTTCACGCTTCCAAACGGCGCTATTGTCCTGGGGGAAACCTTTTGTTGCCGACCGTGCTCGTCCCTTTTTGTTTTTTTTGTGGTTGCTAATTTCGTTTTTTTTTTCTTGTCTCACTAGAATTTTGTCTACGTTGGCTATTGTCTTGGATATTCCTGCCCTCATATGACCCTGGGCTGTCGCGCGGCCGTGGGAGGCTGAGCTGTTGGGAATCCGTCACTTAGAAGATACTCATAAAGCCTGTCAGCCACCATCTGCATCTTCGCCACAAAATTCAGCAAATAGTCAACACCGCGGGACGGATTCTGTCTCTTATTTTCTGGGGAAGCAGTAAATCGAAAAAAGGCCCCCAAAAGGAAACTTGAAAAGGGAAAAAGGAAAAAAAAAAAGACACGAGACAAAATGACCTCTCAGCTACCTCCAGGCACAGATCTCTGCCAAATCCCCGCAGGCGTGCCTCCTCCTGGTGTTGTTCCAGACCTCACCAGCTCTGCACCACTTGCGCCGGCTACCATCGCAGTCTCAACAGTCTTGACGACACTCTCAGTGGTATTTACTGTTGGGCGGATATGGACAAATATCCACAAGCTCAAGGCGGCAGACTGTAAGTTGGCAAGCCCATTGTGCATAATGCAAAGCTGACCGTTCCAATCCCAGTCTTTGCCATCATCGCCCTCGCCCTTAATGGGGCCTATACAGGACTCGTATTAGCCAGTATGTTACCCTTTCATGCATTTCGTGCACAATCCTATGGGGAATCACATGCAGCTTCTATTATGAGCGACTACTTACATTGTGTGTGTGTTTCCACCAGTGACCAAATATGCCCGGCACCAATGGGATACTCCTGCGTGTTGGTTCAACCCAACATACATGAAGGTTCTCTTCGCCCAGGGTGTCGTTCTAGGCCCGGTCATCTTCTTTGCCAAGGCTGCCATCCTGCTGCTCTATCTTCAAATCTTCACTTCGCATAGGCCCATGCGCATCGCCGTCTACATCGGTATCGTCTTCACCGGCCTCACCTACTGGGCGAGCATCCCTCTCGAGATTGCCTTTGCGGCTCCGCACCCTGGCGAGACGTGGGGTGACCTGTTGCTCAACGGCCGTCCGGAAAAGCTCATCTATTGGGGAATCGTCCAGGGAACGCTGGCCGTCGTCATCGACTTGTACATCTTCGTCCTCCCGCTACCGGTGCTATGGCGCCTGCACATGTCCCTTAGGAGGCGCGTCGCTTTGTGTGCCATCTTCTTCACTGCCTTGATGTACGTCCTTTCACCATGAAATGAAATTGCTACGGCGTGCGGCTAACACGGGAGAAAAAACAGGGGTGTTATTGCCAGTGTCATTGCACTGACGTTCCGTGTTGGCTTGTTAAACACCCACGACACAACCTGGGTGCAGAGCCAACTCTTCATTTGCGTGTAAGTAGTGTTAAAAGCCAAGCCAATCAATCGGCCGCATCGTTTGATCCTAACAAAACATGTTCCCTACAGCATCACCGAAAACAACATTGCCCTCATCGTCAGCTCCGTCCCCGCCTTCAAGACCATCTGGAAGCAGCACATCACCGAGTCCAACTTCTTCAAGACGCTTACGTCCAGGATGTACGGCAGCGGCAGCGGCAGTGGTGGAACCCACGCTTCCAAGGGCTACGGATTGAACAAATACGCCTCCAAGGAGCAGAACTCAAAGGACAATTCCTCAGAGAGGAGTCTCAAGCATTTCGTGTCTCACGGACAAGGTGGCGGCAGCTACGAGTTCAACAGCTATTCCCCCCCGCCGGTGGTGCAGATTCAGGGCGGCAGCAAGGATGGAAAGCCGGGCTTTGTGACACCGGGCGCGAGGGGAATTGTCCGGAACTTTGATATCACGCAAGAGGTTTCTCCCGAAAGTCGGGTATAGAGCCGGCTGCATATCGCGACCGCAGCATTTCCTTTTTTTTTTTTTTTCCCTTTGTCGCTATTTCCCTTTGTCATACTTTTCTCCTTTGTATGTACGATCTACTCTTCAGATGTGTAGGTGTGTAAAGGTTGGGCATGGATTCGATACCAGAATAAGGATTATTTTTGAGCCTGGGTAACTTTCGCCCGCTCTTTGACCGACTCTTTGAATATTCCCTCTTGTGCAACGACTCTCTCAGTGCCTGTACAACATGCCATCTATCCCTCACGCTCTGTGTTATCATAACTATCGTGTGAAACCCGGTCGCGAAACAGCCCCCATGCTACTTATCACCACATTGTCCACAGTTACTAACCCATCGCGGCTAACTTTTGTCCCAGGGTCCCCGTCAAGTCACTCCCGCAACGCCACGGGCCTAAGATCTCCATCATTCCCGAGCATGGCGCTGTGTTAAAAATGGCTCAGAAACATGGCAGGGCGTCGTGGCTAAGCTGTCGGGGACCAGAGGAGCCATTTCAACATGGAGAGAGAGAGAAAAAAAAAATTCCATCACAAAAAGGGCAACGTAACTCGGCTTATCAATTCCCGAATTGAAATCCTCTCTTGTTAAAGTGCTGAGTATTTTTTATTTTTTTTTTCCTATTCTGGTAGGTCTGGTAAGAGATCATCTCGAGCGCATGAATCGTGATTGTCCATGACTTGCCGCATCGGCACCTTTTTCGAGGAGATCCCGTCTGTAAATACACATTCAAGATAGATAAGTTGCTCGCGCGCACCCCATGCAGGTGGTAAGGCTGTTCTCCACACGGCACAGCGCCAGCCACGACCTTCTAAAACAGGCTGCTGTGAGAAGAAGAAGAAAAAAACGTGCTCTGTTGATGGTCTTGCAAAGGACTGACATCGCCTAGGCGAGAATTGAACCAAAATCTCACAGCCAAAGGAAACGAGTAGGGATCATCTCCATCATATGACCGATTCTCTACCCTGGGGGGAGATAACGTCACAGAGTTACAGCGTATCGGAGAGACAAGGCAATTGCCAAGAAATCCAGAGCAGGGAAGCCCAAAGTGGGATTGGAATTTTGTTACTACGACTCAGTGTGTGTATGTGCGTGTGTGTGTGTGTGTGCTCTCAAAGAGACTTGGCGAAAGAAGAAATTCGGTTTCCGAAAATGGTCATTTCCCGAGACAAAAATGTCTTGGAATCAAGAAGCAAACGTGGCCGAACCGAATCCTAGTAGTTAACACTCGCCTCCAAAACGGTTTCTGCAACGGATCTTTTTTTTTTCTTTTTTCAACACGGTGACGTGACTCATGAAGGAATGCAGAGATGGCGTTACACGGCTTGACGGCGCATAGCCCGCGATCCCTCCTCCTGCAGAGGAAGCCTGGAGTTTGGGGAGCGGCCTGGTTCCTGTCGCAATCACGGACATGAGAATGCTACCATGCCATCAACTATGGAATCTCTCATGATGCTGGGCGGACCGATGCCCGCCGCGTTTCTGTGGGCTCGAGTTATCGGCACACGGTGGATTCCAAACTGGCACCTCCCCAAGAGTGTGGAGATGGATCATGGGCGCTGTCATCATTTCTGCCAACACCGCTACGGGACGCAATGCTGGAGTAGATCCATCTTTTTTGTCCTTGCCCTTGTCCGCGCCGGCGCCAGCGGGAAGATATCGAAAAAAAGCGGGAGTGTTGGTTCGACCCCTGTTCCTAGTCGGAGTCGTAGTAATACCGTGGTATCCAGTGACCGCTCTTACGGCACTTGCTCGGCCACTAACAGCATGACGGCCTTTTTGCTGACTGCTTAAAAAGTCTAACGGCGTAATAGTCTAAGTTGATTATCTCTTGATCAGCGGTATTATGGCCGAAGATACGAGGTATAGAGTACAATGGCATGTGTTTGCAGTATAACGATTTTTGGTCTTCGGTTAATGGAATGATTTTAGATCTCACAGCTTGTTTTTTTTTCCCGCTTAGCAAAAGGTCGACCAAGCGGAGGCGATGCTACGGGGTGGATCCAATAGAAATGTATGCACTAGATTGTTCGACTCATAATGAATAGCTTCAGTAGGGTTCGTTCCATCCGCATCTTTGGTGCCATCGCTTGGCTTTTTTCTTTCCTTTTGGCTTGGTAGATTCGGATATCGGAGGCAGCTTGTTGCCAGATAGTCGCTAAAAAAGGACGCTCAATAGTATCATGTCTCGTAAGGAAAGGAAAGGAGGAATAAACGAAGCAAATGCATATACGCGAGGGCCTTTCGTTCGGGGCTTACTGGTACTCTGTACAAAGCGGGGGAAGCCATGGCAAAGACAAAATGTCATCCAAGGCCTAGAGCACGTACCCCAAAGCCAAGATGCTGACCCCAGTCGATATGGTCATAAACCCGGTTCATATTGCTATCACCGTAGCAATCGTTTACAGCATGCGATCTGGATATCTATCGAGATAGGCTATTGTCATATCGAGCTCGCTCATGCCTGCCCTTTCATCTTCCATGCCTCTCCGCACAATATCAAATGGGAAATGGAAAATGTCCATGTTACCCATTTCTTGTACGCACAGAGCTTCTGTAACCCTGCGATGCGACAGCACGGACTGAGCAAGAGTCTGGGCTTTCCCGCCTATGCGAGGACAGTCTGGTTTGCATATGTACGGCGTCTTAAGCAGTAAGGCCAATTTATCCGACGCCGTGTTCCTGGAGAAAGAGAACAGCCTAGAATTGCGCGTTTCTATTTAGTGTGTGTGTGGTGTGTCTTACTGCAATTACCACCAATATGCGTACGGAGACATATAATCGTACTTGATACTACTCCGTACCAAGAGCAATACTTGTATGTAGCTAAAAACCGCGCGCGGATGTCGACAGGGAGCATGAAATCTGTGTCATACGCACACCCCGTAATAGGCTTATGCATGCACCTCCGAATCCTTCCCACTTGAGATGTGACGCCTCTCAAGACCAGACGAACCTGCCTATCACATCCAGCCCCATGCCTTCTCTCCAGGCTTCTGCAACGGCCCCCAAAGGCACGAGAAAGAGAGCCAAAGAGGGCGCAGCCAGTGGGCGCCTCTTGGGCTATGTGGCATTCCATCAGGAGTGGGAACTGAGACTGTTTCTACAAGCGGATGGAGGTGAGTGGGTGGTTATAGGTACACCAGGCACAGGCAGAACCATCTCCGGTGAAGGACAAGGTGTGTAAAAGCGACGTGATGATGTCGGCTTTCACGTGCGGCATTCCGCTTGGAGCCTTTTTTTTTTTTTTTGCGCTGCGGAGAGCTTTCCTTACTCCGTGTGCGGGCGGAATACGGAGTAGATAGCAAGGCATCGAATAGCAGCGGGTTGGCGGAGGAGGGGAAGGATGAAGCTGGGATGGGTCACACTTTGGCGGGCCATCGGTTGCTGAAGAGTGACGAAAGAGATGCTCGTTTCTGTAGATACATACATTGGCCCCGATGCTATTATTATCGCCGCCGTCGCGAAATGAGACAAGACCAGGAGCGGTTTGACGGGTTGAAGGCGTCGTGACCGTTGCATCGCCGCTCGCTTCTCCCTTTTATGAGCTTCATTCATCTTTTTCATCAAGCTTCAATTCAATTCCCATATTCTTCCATCATAATCATAAATCTCCATCAAAGAAGGGCCAGGTGAAAAAAACAAAGACAAAGACAATGGCCAAGGTCCGCACAATTCTCATCACCGGCTGCTCTGCCGAAGGCATCGGCGCCGCCCTCGCCCTCGCCCTCGCCAAACAAGGCCACCACATCTTTGCGACCGCGCGCAATACCTCCAAGATCCCCTCCGAGCTCAGCAGCCTCCCCAATGTCTCTGTGCTCTCTCTCGACGTGTCATCAAAAGAGTCTGTTGCAGAGGCCGCAGCAGCAGTTGAGGAGGCCGGCAAGGGTCTGGATGTGCTTGTGAACAATGCGGGATTGGGCTACACGATGCCCATTCTGGACTTGGATATTGAAAAGGCGCAAAATCTATACAATGCAAATGTATGGGGACTCGTGAGAACTGTGCAGGCATTTGCAGGGCAGTTGATCAAAAGCAAAGGCCGGGTGGTGAATGTGAGCTCCGTGGGCGCAGTGGTCAACACCCCGTGGATCGGTAAGAGGATTTTTCTTTTACTTTTTGTTTCCCTTTTTTCCATGTCATGTATAGCATATTGAGTTGCATTTGCGCTCTATTCAAAACGCTCGCATGATGCAGAAAGGTATCAAAATGATTAATGCATCTCCTCGCAGGGACATACGCCTCCTCCAAGGCTGCAGTCAATAGCATTTCCGAGACGCTCCGCCTGGAACTTTCTCCCTTCGGAGTTAGCGTTGTAACCGTCATGCTCGGCACCGTCGCCACGTCGTTCCACGCCAATGAGCCGACGCCAGAGCTGCCCGCTACGTCGTATTATACTGCTATCCTTGATACCATCACCAAGTGGGCCAAAGGCGAGGCCGGCCCCAAGGGCGGGTCTGCACAAGATCTCGTCGAGTCCATTATACCAGACATCGTGGCGGATGGTAGAAGCGGCGTCGTCTGGAGGGGAGCGAATAGCGGCGCGGTCAAGTTTGTGTCGCGATGGGTGCCAGGAAGGATGCTTGTGAGTCCAGCTTTATTCCTTTTTTTCCACACACTCCGTAATTCTTGGTGGGGTTGAATGAATAAAAGCTAGTTGTACTAACACAAATGTGTTCGTTAGGATGGAATGATGTCCACTGGACAAGGTCTGGATGAGTTGACCAAGAGCTTGACCACGAAAAATTAAGAGAGAGAACTGGAATTGGTGTAATTGATATCCTCAAGTTTAAGAATGAGCCATCATGTAATATCTAGCCCTCCGCTTCTTATGTCAGAAGCCTACCAATGCTATTCGTTAATCATCAAATCTATCATAGTCTCCAAAGTATATAAATATGCCTTGTTCAAAGTGTCTATTCTTACGCCGGGAGCTTGAAAGCTCCTGTAACCCGATGCGTAAACACTCCCTTCGGATCAACCCTTTCGCGGACCTTCTTTAACCTCTCTACACTCTCCTTTCCATAGCTGGTAATCGGGTCCTGCCACGGCGCTGCGTAGTTTGCATACACAAACGAATCGTATTCGCCAAGCTCTTTCGCCTTTGCCTCGATTTCCACAAATATCTTGCGGGCCGCTTTCTCGACCTTGATGTCGTCTGCCTCGTCTGTCCACATGGCTGTCAAGAGGGTGATGACAAGAGGCTTGGTCCTGTCTGCGAGGCCCAAGCTGTTTGCTGTTGCAGCTCGTTTGTAATAGATTGGGGGCAGGGGCTCAAGAGAAATGGACCATACAATGTTCGCAACATCCTCAATGACAGTGAGGCTTTCCTTCCAATGGGAAAAGACAGTCTTAAGCACGTCCAGATTCGAAGTGTGAGTAGTTTGGAGAACAAATTGGCTATTTTTAATCAAAACCTGTTAGTACCATGACAACGTTGGAAACAGAAAGAGTTGTAAGATTTCATGTATCCCTCTCCCACAGAGCTGGGTTCACGAAGCCGCATGAAAAACAAGAGACGAAATACTAATTGTACTTACCGCATGCCATACGGAGAGAACGCTCCCTGTTCCTTGGAAATGTCCGCCATATTAGCCAGCCGCATCGTGCTCATCACGCTGGGAATCTTGAGAAAGGGCTCAAAGACTGGCGGCTTCTCCACGGGCTTGGTATACTCGACATTGTTCACTATGCCAGCTCCCCGTCCGGCAGCGAAGCCGAAGCTAGTGATGAGACTCGCGTACTCATCATAGTCCTCGGCCGAAGCAAAGTCGACAAACGCCTTTAGGTTCTCATCAATGGTCTCAAGAGAGTGGAAGAGAGCTCCGCCCCAGAGCTGGCCTTGTTCAAAAGCGACAAAGTCGAAACGCGTCACGATGCCAAAGTTGTTGCTCCCGCCTCGCAGAGCAATATGCAGGTCTTGATTCTCCTTCTCATTGGCATTGACAATGGATCCATCCGCCAGCACAACCTGGAAGTTGGAGACTGTGTCGCAGGTCCAGCCGTACCGGGGGGAAAAGTACGACATGCCGCCTCCGGTAGTCAGCCCGCCCACGCCGACCGGGGAGGCCCGGCCACCGGCTACGGAGAGGCCGAGACCGTCTAGCTTCTCGTAGACTTGTCCCCAGTTCGCTCCAGGCCCGATCGACACTATCTTTCGATCCTCGCTCACCTCGATGGCATTCAGGCGGCTCAGGTCAATGGTTACGCCGCCGTCAATGTTGGCCGCCCCCGCGTCAACAGCGTGGCCACCAGACCGAATAGCAAACCGCACCGGCTTGCCATCCTGGTCTTGAGCACTGGCCAGATGACGGACCGCCTGTGCCACGTCTTCCACACTCGTGGGGGAGATTACGGCGGCGGGCCGAAGCTGGGCCTGCTGCTGCGAAAAGTACGACGAGTGGTAAGAGGTGTAACCGTCTGACCCCGGGTGAAGAACCTTTTCATGGCCGAGCGTCGAGACCAAGGCCTGAACCTGCAGCCGTCCATACTCGTCAGGCGTCTGGTTGTAGTGGGGAGGGGGGAACAGGAAAGGGCATGGTTTCTTTGCGCCACTTACATGAGGCACCTGTGTCATCTTGAGTTTCGCTTGCTACTAGGAGCCTAGCTGGGGAGGAAGATTGTTTGCCAGGTGGGCCAAGAGCTGAGCCTAGAGCTGAGCCTGAATAAAGGTGCAGCTGGGTAAGAGCTGCGAGATGCGAATCGGGAGTAGTATAAGTTTGTTTTCGGGGGACAGGGCTTGTTTGTGCCGACTATTGGATTTGCTTCACACGGACCTTCAGGTGAGAGAAGGGATGGGCCCTGCTAATAAGAAGAGTAGCTGAGAAAAATAGATTGCTCTGGAGGATTCAAATGAGGGGGAAAGAGAAACGTGATAGCTGCCATGACGGAAATGTCAATACGCACATACGAATACATGCACATACATGAAACGATGAGACGCTCCCATGTTAGCGAGGGGGTGACACACAGACGTTGATCTGATTCCTCTAGCCGAATGGCAGCCACACAGACTGCGCAAGAAACACCGCACCTGCCATACTTTATAAGCATTAATTGGCTGTCCAAGAGCAGCATTAATGCAATCAACAAAAGAACAAGGTTCGTATGCTGCTTACTTGCACGAGCCACAGCTTGCAGCAAGCCGGGCTCCTCATTGGGGCCCCCCTCCAACTCCATCCGACAAGTCCATATGCGGAATACGCGCACACAGAACCTTTTTCAAGGATCTGCCAGTGGCTTTTTCACCACAGCTGTTGTAATCTAGCAGGGATATCACAACCCCCCGGATTCGGTTCCACGCAAGCCAAGACCGCCAGACAGCAGCAAAAAGTCTCACGCCGGCGCCGTAATCCCCGTCCCCGAACGCCACGCCGCCATTGAAAGGATTCAATGGCTTCGAACCACATTCCAATGGGAGAAGCCCGGCGCAATTTCAACCCCGGAGAGGGAAAGAGAAGCAGCAATTTGTAGATGCAGCGTCCGTGGGCCGCCTCCCTCGTGGCCACCACGCGGGCGCTCTAGACGCACGCACAATGCACATGGCGTTTAGCCCACTCCTTCTAGTCCGTGGGTGTGGGGGAGAAGGGGGGAAGAGAAGGGCGAGAAAGAAGGAAAGAAAGATGGATGAAGTGATAGAAGCATCTCATCTCGTCAACGATAATCGTTCGAGTTGGCTGCATGGGGAGCCCATGGCTGACACGATCCGTGGGGAGATCAAGGAGCCATGAAAGCAGGTGGCATCGTTGTATTCATTCATCGGCATGGTCCGTGTTTCCACTCCATATTTACATAAAGGGAAGATCTAGAATCCCTCCCCCCCTTCTTTTTCCCTTCTCCCATTCCTCCTCCACGTGGCAAGCATGGTAAACCTCGTGGCAATGCGCGTTGCATCCCTCCTGTTGGTGGCATTGGGTGGTGCTGGCGGTGGCGTGCTGGCAGCTCCCGCAGCACAAGACGTTGTGCCGTCGACGACGACGGCAGCTTCATCAGTTCCTTCGGGTTCAGTTTGTGTGAGTGCTTCTTCTTCTTCCTCTTCTCATCATGGGCAAGACACTGTTGTGTAGCCTACTTTTTGTTGTACATTATCTTGTGTTATTTTACAGTTGTTCCTTCTTGTGACAAATCACTAATACGCAGCTGGATGGTTTCACCTTGTGTAGTGCGCTGCTCTTACCGCTGCTCTCAAGCCAAAAGTCGCCAGTTCATGTTCTGCCAACTATAACAACTCCCTCTCTACATACTGGGCAGCCCAAGAGGAAAGCATATCTCCATCGTGCATTCTGCTGGCTACATCAGCCCAAGACGTCTCAGAGGCGCTCAAAGTCCTCGTCCCGCTGTCTTGCAAGTTCGCCGTTCGCTCAGGCGGACACGGTGCAATACCCGGCATTGCCAATATTCAAGGCGGCGTCACAATTGACTTGAGAGGCCTCAATGGTTTCGCTCTCAGCAAGGATAAGAGCACGGTTGACCTGGGGCCGGGGCAGACCTGGGGTTCCGTCTATACACAACTACAAGCTTCCGGTTTGAGCGTGTCTGGAGGCAGAGATGGCCCGGTAGGCGTTGGTGGCTCAGTCCTTGGTGGTAAGTTGATTTTTCCCGATGCCCTTTTGCTGCACAAAATCCTCTCGCCAATTCGAGAGCCAGATCAGAGATGAAGACATCCCTGTTTGCTCATTCAGCTGACTTGACTTGGGTTTGCCATAGGCGGCTTTGGCTACTGGGCTCCTAAAACTGGCTTCGCTTGTGACATCACCACCGCTTACGAAGTTGTCCTCGCCAACGGCACCATCGTAACAGCTACCGCTACGAAGAATACGAATCTCTATAAAGCCCTCAAGGGCGGCTCGAGCAACTTTGGAATCGTCACAAAGTTCACCATGAAAACCTTTCCAATCGGCCAGATCTGGGGAGGCGACTCCTACTATTACACGAGCTCGCTCAACGACCACGTGCAGGCTCTGTACGACTTCACGGCGAATCCCAAATACGACACTGACGCCGGATACTTCCTTTGCTATGCTTACACTCCGGGTTCGGGGCCACTTTTGACCAACCGAATAGCTTATGCGAAACCCGTAGTGAATCCGCCCGTGTTCCAACCCATCACCTCGATCCCGGGCCAACTTCAAAATACAACGCAAATCACCGACCTGGGCACATTCGCTAATCAGTCTTACCAGTCAAGCCCTGTGGGATACCAGTGAGTACTTCTTCTTCTCTTTTCCACGTTTGAACTACTTCTGACTTGATTTCTCCTCACTAGACAAGACACTTGGGCTGTCACTTTCGCCAATAACGTCCAGTGGTTCCAAAACCTTTGGACCATCTATGAAAACAGCATTCCAAGTCTCTCGGGTGTCGCCAACGTCACTTGGTCTCTCACCCTAGAGCCAATGACACCCTCCATTGCTGCCCAAACCAAGGCCAACGGCGGCAATGTCCTCGGCCTTGATAGTATTCCATCCGAGGGACTTATCCTCTGTCTTCTCTCTGCTACATGGGTATCTCCGGATGACACCAAGAAAATGAACGCTGCATCGGACCAGCTTCTGCAGAATATTATTCAGGGCGCAAAGAAGCAAGGTGTCTATAACGCCTATGTGGATATGAACCACGCTGGCAGGATTCAAGATCCCATTACTAGTTATGGAGCTACCAACGCTGCTTTCTTGAGACAGACAGCGAAGCAAGTAGACCCCAAGGCAGTTTTCCAGAAATTGATGCCGGGAGGTTTTAAGTTATAGAGCAAGAGACCGGGGGGCACGCTGCGAGTTTCAGCGTTCCACATGCGTGTTTTACTTTGTATGCATTTTTACGATCGTAATGATCGATGCTCTGCTAGCCTCATCTAGCAATAATAGCCTAGTTTGTTTTGATATAGAATATTTACTGTGGCCCTACGCCATTCTCGATCTTCGCAGTGGTCTCCATAGGCGATACAACTCTGCGCTCTTTGCCCTGGGGTATCATCCTCTTCATAAATTTCAGTAATAACTCATAATTCACAACGCTATACTACATCAATACTACACCCTCCTTACATGTACACCCCCTACTGGACGACAACCGCGCCTCCCCACTCTCTCACAGGAATCCTCCTCAGGAATTGCTCATTCGTCAAGCACCTGTCCAGGTCTACCTCCGGAATGGTTAGCTGCAGGGTCCCAACTCTCTCCCACCGTGTCTCAAAGGAATCGGACTCGACCCTCTGCAGCGTCAAGAACCTTGCCCTACCATGCTTTGAGCGGGGCCGCTGAGCTGCAAAGACGAGCACGCTGATGAGTTCGCCGGCATAGTGCTTCCTAGTCCATTCCTCCTCGGTTATCGAAATGGACATGCTGACGCACGCCAGCCTGCCACCTATGCGGTACCATTTCTTGTCCCACTCCTCCTGTTCAGCCCGGTAGCGGCGTGTCTCGCCTGCTCTGCCGGCTAAGCGTTTCCATTCCCATCTCCCCTCGACCTCGTGCCTAATCGAGTACTTGAGGACGAGGGGTTTCCGTATCTCAAGCAATGTGGGTACCTCCGCCTCCAGCACATCGGTTGAGTACATGTTCAGTAGTCGTAGGCACGCCGGCTCGCATGCCGATCTTAGATGGAGATCTGCCGCCCACACCAAGTGAACCTGAAGTGGCTCTGCTGTGATCAGATCGCTCATAAAGACGCAGTGCTCGTCTGACGGTGGAGCACGCCATGATACTGTACCTTGCCATCCTGCCCATGTCCACGATGGGAGATGCGCCCTGCGGGTACAGGGCTCTGTAATGAACATTTGGTGTTCCGTGCCGCTGCGGTGATACCAAGAGCAGACTGAGAGGGCAAACGTGATGTAAGCACCCGTCAGATCACCCAATATGTCGTCCGTCCACATTGGGATACCGAGATATATACATAATCTCTTGTCTCTGTACATACCAGCGATTCCAAGAAAAGCCTTTAGCGAGTCCCCGCCATAACTCAGCTTTCTTGCCGAAAAGGCACGAATGTGGTCGTTTAGTGCTCGGAGCTGAGCCTTGACAGATCCTTCATCTGCAACAGGAAATCCATATTCAAGCCTGTGTTCATCATTTTGAATAACATCTTGATAATATTTATCTGAAGAAACGTCAACAGATGTCTTGCTCTTGAAAATCCCGCCCAACACGTAGTCCTCCATGTGTTGTCCATGCGGTGTCTGAGGCGGAATCTCCTTTCGGCGTGAACCGGTGGTATTCTCAAGAGTGACATGGTTTTTGTGAACCAATTCCAATGGCATCTGAAGACTCTCTTGCGCAGCCATGCAGCGACACTCCCAGTATGCTTGATTTTCGGTAAAGACCAGGCGACGGTTCGATAAGACACCTTCTTGGTAAGTCCATCCTCTAGTCCAATATTCGGATGCGAGAACCTCTTGGCGGGGATCCTGAAGTGCAGAGACCAAAACACTGCCATTTTTTAACAAAACCTTTGGCTGTTGTTTACGAGGCGTTAATCGTATTCCTGGAAGCCCATCGCTGGCTCCAGACCCAGCCGCTGACACAATCGTAAGCTCGGCATATTCGTAAATGGTAGTCATCCTTGAAATAAGATAGTCTTTTTCAACGGGGTCTGATTGATTTATGCATAGTCGATCAACCCATAAATACCGTAATCCCAGCTTGCGAGCTACGGCCACGGCATCGAGGACAGTTGCCGGCCAGTCCACCAAGTCCTCTGGCCGCTGACCCCAAACATAGCTGAGCGCGGCATATTCAACCCCCCAAGGTTTCTCTACCACAGTCGGGGTATCCTTCTCACAGTCGATTACACGAAAGCCTCGTGTGATTGTGTCGCCTTTGTTCGGCCGACTGCAGGAACTCAGATGCCATTTCCGACAAAATGAGAGCCACTCTTGCACAGCAGTATAATCAACTCCGTCACCAAGCTGCCGCGCCTCCAGTAATGCCGGTAAATCATTATTAGCCTCTTCAGCCTGTAAGAGATAGATGGGTCCAACAGTAGGAATATCCTTGTCCAACCAGTGCTCGTCGTGGCCCGATTGCGGTATGGATGGCAGGTCTGGTACAACACCCATCCATACTGTATCTCTGGTATTATGCCAAGCAGGGCTCTTCTTCAGTCCAGATAGGCCAAATATCCAACTTTCGCTGCTGCAAAATCCAAGAAGCTTGTATTTCTCATAGTGTTTGGTCGCTTGTATTCTCATGGACCAAAAGAAACGGCATAGAGGGCATGTTGCTTCTTCCGATAAACGATTCCCAAACGAATGTACAAAGAAAGCATCTCCGTAAAATAAAGGACCTCCGCTGCGCCCGCCGTATAGTTTCGAAGGTCGCTTGATTTTGCCTTTTCTGGCTTTCTTAAAGGCATCGGCAGCTTTAAGGAAGCCGTTGTCGATATCGAGTGATTTGCATTCTTGACAAAGCTCAACGGCGTCTTGGCTGGTTTTCTGCCGTTTACGTCCGTTTACTGTTTTGGGCGTGTCTAATGATTCAAGATCTCCATCATCTCTGTTATCGCGTAATCGTTTGGAATCCATACTTATTTTCATAAAGGGTTCGTTGCGCCAGGAAACATTCAATTTAAGAATTCCAAGATCTGTGCCAAAACTGACGAGAATAAGAGGACTTTACCCTCAATTTTATCGCAGAACCTTGACTGGGATATCATTGCGACAGTGATGTGAGTGGTTCGTAATTTACTAGCGCGCGAGGCCTACAAGGCGTACTGAGCCTCATGATGACTTGCAAGGGTCTTGAGCGGTCTTGAGCACAGCCAGCGACTATTAAAAAAACCCCTCCTGGAGGATTGTGTGTGAGGCGCTTAAACCCAAGTGTCGTCTTTTGAAATCTATCGCGAGTACCTAGTATTTGGGATTGTATATTTTATTCGGAGCAGAATTCAAGGTAACAGGGATCGCGAAAGAATATTGCTCTACTCAGTTTTCGCTGTGGATGTTTGAGCGGGAGTACGTATATTTGAGGACCGTTGGACTATTGATAGGCTGACAACATACTCATGTCGATATACTCGGGCTGTGTTTTGCGGGGCAGCATCCATTCTGAATGATGCACTGTTCTCTGGTATTTGGCAGCATTTATATTACCTTACACCAGGTTCTAGGCTGCCGCATTCTCTACGAACGCGACCAACAAGAACTGTCTCAAGAGGCAGCCACAACCAAATCCTTAACAGACTTGAACTGAAATATAATGAAAAATCTAGGAAGTAAATTACCAACAGGTACAGGACACAGTCAGAACCAAGTTAAATTGCATGTGAGAATGTCCCCATGATCTCACTCAAAGACGCAATCACATGCAAGCAATAAACGCACAAGGCCCGTTGTCCTTTTACAAGTCAACCGTAACGCATCTTAGGTCCAAGAAATGATATTCTTGAATCAGTGCATAACGAAAAAGGTCGTAATGAACTTTTCAGTCAAAACTAGGATGATGCGATCAGGAAGACCAAGTTCAGTCTTCTTCCTTACCAAAATGATAGTTACTATATGATTTCAGCCTATAGATGAACACACCTTCAGTCCCAGAGATGGTTGCTCTGACATAGTTATCGTTATCGAACTCGCACAACTGGGCAACCGATCGTTATCAGATGGCAACTCAAGATGGCGCAGCCGGATTGCAACGTTACCACTGTTCCGAATTGGCCCAGATTCCTTGCATGCGCTCCCACGGATTATCACGCAGGACTCTTTAATTGGGCGCGATCTGATTGATTTCATGTATGCGCTTTCTGTTGCCACATAGATGCCGGAAGAACGTTCCTTCGAGAAGTGAGGTTCTCCATGACAGGTTTAATGCAAATGGTCAGATGAAATACTTGAACAACATCAAGAAATGATCATAGTTCGCAGATCGATTGTCCTTGTACGTCTTCAAGGAGTAAAATTTTCCCAGAAATATTGCTCTCAACGGCCCATTCTTTTATAAGATCCCTCATAGTGGCTGATTGTTCAGTGAACTGATAAAAAGCAACATAGAATCTCGTGATAGCTTTGAGGGTAATATGGAATAAGGGGCAGAGTGTATTAAAGTACAGCCTCTAGCTCTATAGGAAAGTTGACATGCTTTGATGAATCGCAACTCAGCTTTCAGCAGGCAAGCCTGTGATACTCAATCGGTATTAATCACGGAACCCTACATACCAATTCATACACCAGAAAACTATAAAATGATTGAGATGCGCGGGATCAACCAAGCCCTAGACGGTAACTGAGCCTTGGCCAAGCCAATGAGGTCTGTAAAAATATACTGGAGCTTGACGAGAACGGCAAGGCGAGTGCGTTGCTCGTTATTCTACATGGTCACTATATTATAAAATTGTCAAAGAATTATTTCATAATGTTGTTTAATTACCAACTACTGGCAATTCCAAGCTCTCATAATGGATATATCACTCCGAGGTACGGAGCAATATAACATGCTATTAGCTGCAACTTAGTGAACTTTTAGATGATATTTGTCCCCTTCTGAGCCCCAGGGTAGTAAACTACCTATATACCTCCCTACCGGTACGAGCTGAATTACCGGAATACACTTAGCCAGGCGCATAAATCCCTTTGAGAAATACCCTGGATGGGAGATTATTACATCACCTATGCCATTTAGCATGGACATCAATTAGGTCTATTCAATACCCGCGCCGAAGTTGTGTGGGGCACATGCCGTATGTTGAAGCCGAGGAGCGGAACTCGTAGCTTACTTTCCGTATGTGCTACAAGTATACGGAATATGTACTCAAATAAAAATACATTCCCTAGCTGACGACTTTATGCTATGGTGTTGCCGGCTATGTAAATACCTTTGAATAATGTGTGATAGATGCGGTGGAATCTTTTCACCTATAATACCCCCCAGGCATCATCATGGTTGGAATCACCCGCCTCGAATATTTAGGCTCCCCAAGATGGCCGTGGCTTGGCGACCAAGATTGAGTTCTGACAAGTTTCTTTGTAACCGCGTAACCATGCCGCCACTACCATGAGGCAACAAAGGCGCAGAATAATTCAGAGTGCACATAACTTTGCTCAATGCTGATTAATCTTACCGCGAACCTCGGCCATCATGTAAGCGTGCATATAAGCGTGCTCCAAAGCTGCCCACGGACTAAGTTGTCAATAGTGGAATAACTGCCTCAATGCTAACGACGGGTTTTTCCCCTGGCCATTGCATGCGCTCCAATGACGACATTCGCAGCGGAGCTTCTATGGAGAAAAAGAGACGGGGAGAAAAGAGCGTCCGGCCGCGGGGCAAGTCTTTGGTGGGGTTTCTTCTGGACATATATTCGGCCTGGGGAGAAGAAGAGCAGTGCCCAATGTCATTTAAAAGGCATACTTTTGTGTAGATTTCCAAGTAGTTATTCCTTATTGTAGAAAGAAAATTGCGAATCTTTTTTTCTTTTCCTTGAAGAATCCTTTTCGGTATTTATCATCACAATGGCACGACCATATGAGGGCAAACTCGCAATCGTCACTGGTGCCACTCGAGGTTCGTCTCCTAGCCTACTACTATATATACGCTTACACATCTACAAACCACTAATACGCAGAACTGTAGGCATCGGAGTGGGAGTGGCCAGACGGCTTGCAGCCAAGGGCAGCAACGTGCTCATCACCTTCACCTCAGACTCATCCAAAGAGCTGGCTCGGCAGCTTGTCGAGGAGCTGACATCAAAGCACAAGATTCACAGCCAGTCGGTCCAGACGGATCTCGCCCAGGCAACACAAGCAGCACCCATCATCGTCGATGCTGCGCGCAGTCTGTTCAAGAGCTACAACCCAGACGGAAAGTTCCAGGTCGACATCCTCATCAACAACGCTGGCGTCTCCTCTAACCAGTTCATGAACGACCCCGAAAAGGGCCCCATTGTCGAGGCCGAGTTCACGCGCGTCTACTCAATCAACGTGTTGGCGCCTCTCATGCTCACCCAGGCCGTGGCGCCTTACCTGCCGACAGACCGCTCCGGCCGCATCGTCAACGTCTCCAGCGTGTCATCCTCTATTGGTTATCTGGGCCAGTCCGTCTACGCAGGCAGCAAAGGCGCCCTCGAAGTCATGACCCGGACATGGGCCCGCGAGCTCTACGAACGAGCAACCGTCAACTCGGTGAACCCGGGCCCGGCATGGGGTGACATGTACGCCGAGGCCGGCCCGTCGTTTTGGACCAGAAATCAGCCGTACGTGGATGCGGCGCCGTTGACAGCCTACAATAGCGAGCCCGAGGTCATGGCAAGGGCGGGAGACGAGGCTGAAAAGTTTGACAAGCTGGTGAGAGAAGGCATGGGCAGCAGGCGGCCAGGATTTGTCGACGAGATTGCGGGGACGATTGATATGCTGTGCACCGAGGAGAGCGGATGGACGACGGGGAGCGTGGTCTGCGCCAACGGAGGAATGAGGATGACGATTGCGTAGAGCATCAATTATATCCTTTCTATTTTGTCCTTGTATGTATTTACCTGCCTCTTGTGAACTGGCGTTGGAGCTCAGCCTCGCTCCTCTCTTGAGCAACTATCCCGATCCGTGCCCCTCATTGCGTCCATCAATTGGTTGCGCTGCTTCACATGCCCCTCTAAGAAATTGCCCCGCCGCCATAAATCGTGACGCAGCAGGTTCATGATGATTGCAAGGCCAAGTGATTGCCTAGCCAGGACACGTGGATGTAAATCAACAAGTTCCAGGCGGTGGACATTGTAATGCGCTTCACATTTGTTTAAATAGAACGTACACAGCTTTGACCTACCATTTACAACAAACATTCATCCATTCATTCATTCACAGCGCAAAACCACAAGCTCCTCACTTACACCATCACCCCGTCACAAAATATGGCGGAGGCCTCAATTGACATTGGCGCCCTCGTCGCCACTCATGATTTCACCCCAGAAACCAAAGAAAAACTCACCAATCTCCTAGACGCCGCCATTAACAATACTGCCAGTCGCACAGGCGCCGCCGAAGCCGCAGCCGACGGCATCGACCAGCTATGCCCCCGCAACGAAGACGCAGAAGGCTTCCTCTGGTCGCTGTGGACGCTCTTCATCGACATCTCCAAGCGCATCCCCCTAGACGACGCGCGAATCCAGAGCCTAGTCGACGTCATCAAGAAGCTCAAGACAAAAGAAGGCGGAAGCGTCGAGATATGGGGGTCGTCGTCCAGCCTGTGGGCTGACCTGCCGCTCTTCGGGCCCGTGATGAGAGAAGCTTGGGATGGTGAGTTTCAAAATCACAGCAGCTTTAGAGACAAATACATGGATATACTAAAAACGCTTAGCCACTCCCGAATTCGACAGCTCCCCGAACGAGGCCGCCAAAATCGCCCAGTGGATATCTCTCAACTCCTTTGCCGCCCGCCTCCTTGGCTCTTCGGTGCAGTCCTGGACAAACTTTGCTCTGTGGGAACTTCGCGACGGGCTTGAAGAGCCGCTATCCACGAATCTGGCCAAGAACACACGTCTGATCACAGCGTCGGAGTGGATCACGCATGCCGGCCGGGAATTGGAAAGCGAGGGGCGGAAAGGAACACAGCTTGATGAAAACGACACGAGAGCTTTGGCGCCGGGCACGCTATTAGTAGGAGGGAGTTCAGGATTCAGTGAAGCGAGATGGAAATTTTGGAGTAAGAGGCTGGAGGAGTTGAGCGCGGATGCGGGTGCTGAGGCTAAGAACAGGGCGGGAAAGGCTTTGGAAGTGATGCGAAGCTTGGGGGTCAAGTCATCCTAGGCCAATGACAATATCAGACGAGCCCTTTTTTGTTTTTACTTGGCACGAACCAAAGCCAGCTTAATAATTCACAATCGTGATTTCGCTTTCTAGATGTTGAGCAGCTATATCATGATACATGCTTCCTCGGTCGTCTTTCTGACCCAGCACCGCCTCCTAACCAAACCCAGACTCCAATACGCCCAAAAAGAAAAAAAACCATTCTCCAATCTTCTCGCCATCATCATGCATACATCATATCGCCATCCTCTTCCTCGTCGTCCTCCACAATCGGAACCTCCTTCTTCCTGCCCATCTCCTCACGGCACATCGGGCACGTCCCTTTGCTCCTAAGCCACGGGCCAACGCACTCGAGGTCAAACCGATGCTTCCCCTGGCACGGCAGTTCCACAACAAGGCAGTACTCGTCCTCTAGATAGGGCACCTTGCAGATGGCGCAGTCGTCTTCCTTGTCGAGCTTCTTCCTATTCACTCGCTCCAGCATATCGACAAACTCCTGGCTGGCGCCGTGCAGCCTCGTCGGCGGGTCCTGGATGTCGTCCTCCAGCGAGGTGATGAGCTCCTCAAGAAAGGCGCGGTTGTCGGTCGTCGGGGCCGTCGTGTACAGCGTCTGCAGCTGGCTCTGCAGGAGGCGGAAGAGCGCGGCCGTGTCGACGGGCGTGGGCGTGGCGTGCGGGTTGTTCTGGGGTGTCTGCGTGCTGGACGGCTCGTCGAGCTGGTTGAGGAGGGCGAAGAAGGAGGCCATGTCGACGCGGCGGCCGGAGCGGCGAGGCTCAGCGAACTTGACGTTGTGCTCGACTAGAGGGCGAAAAGAGACGTGAGCTTTGTGCTTCTCTTCGTTACCAAAGATGGCGCCTCGGATGATGGCGACTGGTGATGGTGATGGACACATACCTTCGTATTGAGTAGCCATGATGGGCAAAAGTTCCAGTACTGGTCACCGACTGGCTACGGAGATGTCGCGTACGGTATTTGTGACGATGGCGGACTTCAATTGCAAAGGCGCAACTCTCATGACACGCGGATTTTTCTTGCCTGGTTTGTCCGCCGCATAAAAGTTGCCAGGCAGGCAGAGATGCTGTCGCAAGCCACCAGCACAAGATGGAGGGGCACAGCTCAGCAGCGCCGGGCGGTGGAGGGGCAGGGCAGCCCGCCTAAGCCCGACAATAGCTTGTGATGGAAATACCAGATAATAGCACATGCAGGGCTGCTGCAACTACTAATTACTATTTCACCCTGCAGCTCTGCCCAAAGACACGAGCACCTGGCCATAGCTCTCTATCGCTTCAGCTCAAAGCTCCCCCAATAGGTGCAGACGCCGTCCCAATTCTGCCGTCATTCTCCACCAATGCCTCGTCCGTACAAATCACGTCACGTCACAAAACATCCCCCGTATAAATGATACCAACAGAGTACCTGTGAAAAAAGTCCGCTCCGCCTGCTATTCTGTGATTAGAACTGTACTCCGTAGTATCTTCGCGCTCGTAGCCAAGGCGGAAATTTCCCCCATTCCAGGAAGCTCGGGCGTTTCGGGCCGCAAAGTCCAGATTAACTCCATTCCATGCCAGACAAATCATCACACAAGGCACCGAGGAGCCATATATGAAGCGCGCTCCCCTTGCTGCCTGTCGGGCTCTGATTCCTCCCTTTTAAGCTGCAGAACTGCTACACCCCATCATCACCACTTCTCTTCCCATAACAAAGCTCTCTACCTCTACCGCAAACAATGGCCACCAACTCTGCCGCCGTCTTTGGCTCGACGGGCCTCGTCGGCTCCTTCATCCTGTCCAACCTCCTCGCCACCGGCCCCTTCAAGCCCGTCCACACAATCGCCCGCCGCGCCCCCAAGGCCGAGTCGCCCAATCTCAACTCCATCGTCGACGCCGAAACCACCAACTGGCCCGCCGCCCTGACCGGCCTCTCGCCCGCGCCCCATGCCGTCTTCTCCGCCATCGGCACCACCCGCGCGGCCGCCGGCGGCATCGAGAACCAGTGGAAGATTGATCACGACCTCAACGTCGAGGTTGCCCGCGCCGCCAAGCAAGCCGGCGTCAAGACCTTCGTCTTCATCTCCAGCGTCGGCTCCGACGGCTTGCTGGCCTCCACATCGCCCTACAGCAAGATGAAGAAGGGCGTCGAGACGACGGTCCGCGAGCTCGAGTTCGACCACGGCATCATTGTCCGGCCGGGCCTCATCCTGGGAGAGCGCGAGCAGAGCCGCTTCATGGAGGGCGTCTTCGTGGCGTTTGCGCGCGGCCTGGGCTTCCTCGGCCTGCAGGACAAGTTTGCGCAAGACGCCGAGGTTATTGCGCGAGCGGCCATCCGAGCCACGCAGCTGGCCGACGAGGGCAAGGCCCCGAGCAAGTTCTGGGTGCTTGGTCAGAACGACATCATCAGGCTTGGCCGGACGGAGTGGGCGCAGGGCGAAGAGAAGAAGTAAAAGGGTGTTTCTTTTTCTTTTCTTTCTTTCAGCATCCAAAGATTGCACAGGGCTGCATTGCTGTTCGCGCCTATGAAATGTCAATACCCTCCTCGCTCATTTCTTTTTTTTTTTTTCTTTCTCTTCACGCTCTCTACTGTCATGCACAGAGTCTCATCCAGACTCAATGACAGGGAGAGCCATCGTCAAGCTCAAACATTGAAAAACACACAGTCACACCTATTGCAGATTGCCAGGAAACAAGGAAAACAAGAATGATCAATCGTTGTGTAACGGGACAAGAGTAGCTTAATAATTTGCAACGGAGCTCAAAGGGTCTCGGAATTGTTGGAGCAATTGGTAAGCAGCTGGGCTTACAACCGTAGTTTTGAAATTTTCAAATGATACCTCGATTTCTCATCTCCTTTATTTAAAAACACTTCTCCTCTGATGATTGTGAAGGAAGCAAAAAAACAATAAAAAAAACGCAACGAAAAGCCTATCCTATAATCTCATCTCATCTCCAAACAAAAGTTAAAAAAAAAATAATCCCAGCCCGCCGCGGCAAACAAAGCCCGCCGACCCACCCTCCGGACTTGCCCCGCGACCGAAAGCCGAGCAAAAAATAACAACATAGGTTAGCCACGCAAAAGCACAAAAAAAAAAAAAATCCTTCCAGCGTCCGTCCCGGGTGTTCCTTTGGTTTCTGCGGCGCTTCTCGACCCCGCCAAATCCACAGCGCATCCCGCGCGGCTGATAAGGGAAAATCCCCCTCCGCTAAACTAAGGCATCCATCTACTTTTAGTTTGCCAAATTAATAGTCATACCGAGCCTGCATTATAAAGCCTCCCTTCTTTTCGACCCTTTTTTTTTTAATTTCATTCTCGTTATTTTAATCGTCACAATAGAGAGGGGAAAAGGGCATATAATACATATCTGACAAAGAAAATCTCTGGCCAAAGCTGCGAGGACTCTCCAACGTTGTTCATACCTCATCTCAACGGTGTGGATCTCATAATTTGACTCAACTCACTCATCTTCATCCTCACCTCAACTCAACTCACACCTCAACACCACAAAACACCCCAATCACAATGTCTTCCCGCCCCGAAATCGTCGGCCCCGAAGCCGGCCCCGCCTCTCCATACCCCTACAAGATGGAAGGCAAAGTCATCTCAGGCTTCGGCCGCGGCTCCAAAGAGGTAATAACGCAACTCCCCAACATAAAACCCACTCTCAAGCTCACTCTCCCCCGTCTTTCAGCTCGGCATCCCAACCGCCAACCTCCCCGTCGACGACGCCCTCACCCCCTGGATCGCAAACATCCCCTCCGGCGTCTACTTCGGCTTCGCCTCCCTCGCCCTGCCATCCTCCCACCCGGACCAGCCTCCCTCCACCGCCCCTGGCTCCTTCACCGTCTTCCCCATGGTCATGTCCATCGGCTACAACCCCTTTTACAAAAACACCGTCCGCAGCGCAGAGGTCCACATCCTGCACAAGTTCTCGCAGGATTTCTACGACGCCCACATGCGCCTCCTCATCCTGGGCTTCATCCGCGAGGAGAAGGACTACAAGAGCCTCGAGGCCCTCATCGACGACATCAACTTTGACTGCGAGGTTGCTAAGAAGAGCCTCGCGAGAGAGACTTGGGGTTGGGACAAGGGGAGCAAGGAGGATGCCGAGTGGTTTGTTAAGCCTTTATAGATTCTTTTTTTGGTTTGATTTTCTTAATTCTTGATTCTTGATTTCTTTCTGGTTTTTTTTTCCTTTGCGTATTCAAGGAGAGAGATGGCTACATATCATCAAGGAGAGGAGGTTCATGGGGGAATGGGATGGCATCATCATAGACAGGTCCAACTAAAGAAGAGAGAGAGAGAGAGAGAGAAAGCCCCGAAAAATATTCTTGGATAAAAATAATAACTAAAGCCAAAATCATCTTACTGACTAAATGAGTAAACCCTCCTTTGGCCAGTCGCAACCTATATACTAGATATACGTGTGTTTTGAATGTGTGTGTGTGTGTGTTTTGTGTGTTTGCGCACGCGGGTATCATCCAAGTAATCCCCTCTCGTCATTAGACTCATGTCATAGCAGATTCAAAAAAAAAAAAAACCAAAACAAGCATAACCGCCACGAGACGTCTCGTGCGTTCCATTAGAACAGAAAGAAGAAGCAGTCCTGATTCTAGCCCAATACCCACCAATTTTTTTTTACGGGTGAGAGATATTACCTCACCCAGTCCCTAGCAAAAAACGTTTCATAAAATAGAAAGGAAGAAAAAAACCAACACCCTTTCATGCATAAAAAGTAACGTATAGTTTGTGTGCCCATCAGGGCGACCCAAGAGTAAATCACACAGCGAGCTGATGCGGCTCCTGATTAGGGTGATATCGGGGCAGGAACTGTATTGCTATTAGCATGCTGACGTTGCTAGGTGTTGGGAAATGAAAACTCACATTGATAATAATCATCATGGGAATGTCAAACACATCCCGCTTGATCGTCCAGCAATAAGTGCAGTCTACTTTGCCGTCCTTTTCAATCCGTGAAATGCCATGCTCGCTATCAATCATGGTGACGCGGCTGCTCAGAATTCCCGTTCTAGGGTGTTTCTGGGGTCCCAGCATCTCCTTTGCCTCCAGCATCTCCTGCGTGCGGTACTTCATCAGGCGGCCGCTACGCTGTACCTTGCCTCGGCTGTCTTCAAACGCAAGCTGAGCAAAGTCGCGGTAGAATTCGACCAGACTGTCGTCGTCGAGCAATTCGCCCAAAAAGACTGGCTGCGGTCGCGCATTGTTGTTATTACTGAGATTATTATTATTATGCATCAGCTGGTTCTTAGCAGCAGGTGTCACATGGCCAGAAGAAGCGAGGCTCTCGCCGTCATCAGTACTCTCGTCCGAGGATCGAGTATAGATGTTGCGGTTGGGCGCCTTACCCAGGAGAACCTCCTTAGGCCATCCCGTCAACGCCGCAAACTCCTTGTTGACAGCCGCGACCTCTCCGGAGCGCCGGCATACAACGGTCGGCGCGCAGCAGTGCTGCAAGAAGTCGTCAAACTCGACAAGCGTCCGCTGGAAGCACTTTTCCATAAAGATGAGATCTTCACGAGTCAAGTCCTTGGTGCAGGCAATAAAGGACGGCCGAATCTCTCCCAGCGACTGGGCAATCTTCAACAGCTTGCCCAGCGGTAGCCGGTTGCGCAGGACAGATATCATGTTGTGGAATCCAGCGACATAGGGATAGGGCTCCTTGACGCTTGCATAGATGGATGCAGAATCCCGCTGTCTTTTGCCGAGAATTGAATGGACCATCTTGTCCTGCTTCGGCTTGGGCCGTGGGCCTCCGGGCATGTTGGCCATGCCTGTGAATCCTGCCGGGTTTGGCGAGCCATCCATGATGGCCTGCGGGCTGGCTGTTGCGTCGGTGCTCGGGCTGGCTAAGCTATTTGGGCCGGCGGCAATGGCAAATGCGTGAGGCAGGCCATGCTGAAGGTTACCCTGAGTGTATATGTTCGAGCCAAGATCAACGCCGGCATAATCGCCACCCATCATGGCGGCATCATACGACCCATTCCCGTTCCCAAACACGGCTGCATAGCTTGCTTCCGTCTTTGGCGTTTGCGAGATGGAGTTTTCCCGCGGTGGTGTCTCGGCACCAAGGCCCATCTTATTAAGAATTCCAAACTCCCAGCCGGCGTATTGGCTGCCAAAATTGAGGCCCTCGAGATCGAAGTTGTATAGCGCAGGATTGCTGGGGTCAAACAGAGCGTTGAAATCCATGGGGTTTCCTTGAAGCATGCCACCCATGTGAGCCTGAGCCGCGGCAGAGCCACCATGGAAGGATGGCGAAATGGGTGACGCTTGCGGGTTGAGGTGAATGTTGTCAGGGATGGCTACTGACGGCTGGCTCACGTTTGGATAGACAGGGAACGAAGGGTTGCCCTGCGACAAGAAGCCTTCGCCCGGGGCCGCCGTAAGGACGTGATCCGAGTGAATGGAATCGTGACGCTGCCCGTTGGCCTTTGCAGAAAGGGGAGGGCTAAAATTTGGGCCGAGGACGGGTCGAAGAGCTTCCGGAGGGGCATCGTGGAGATATTTGGCCTTCTTTCGCACGCCATCTTGACAAGCATCGGCCAGACCGCGCTTAATACATCGCTTACACGGCCTCTCGTCCCCTACATCAATCTAATGTCAGCCAAATGACGTCAAGGTTATTGTGCCCAATAATTGAAGAAACCGCAAGAACCCAATGAAATTAGGACCGGTATGAATCAAACGCCGAGTGATTGGCAGAGGGGGCTGCGGAGAAAAGGGGAGAGAGAGGGGGGAAGAGGGGGATATCTCTCAGGGAAAGATAGCAACGCACCACAGGTCAAGTGTGCTCTTTGACAAGCGAAGCAAGCCCTCCTAGCCTTCTTCCGCCGAGGCCTCAAGGGATCTTTAGGGTCGTACTTCTTCTTGTCCTCGTAAGAACCATTGGCTGCCGTGGGATCAGCCATTCTTTCGTCTTCGTCTTTAAGCAGAGTCTCCGAGTCTTCCTCGTTCTCAGACACAGGATCCGAGACGTCTGCTCCGTTATCCTCCATGTCTTCGGGCATTTTGCTAGGTCTTTATATAATGACAAGCCCCCCCCTTGGCGCATACACAGCAGGCTAACTGTTTGAGTCGGCGCACCTGCAGCCAATTGCTCTCGCAAATCAGGGCGGCGATCCGGGCTCCGTTCCCCAGAAGTCTGGTCTCCCCCAATCCATCCAACTTTTGCGCTGATCAACCACACCAACGCACGACTTTCGTGGCACGAGCGAGCAAGGGCCGGATAGTTACACGGCTGTGACTTCTTGGGGATGTGTGATTAGAACAAGAGCGATCCACAGTGGCTTGAAAGCTTGCCAGGGATGTAATTGGCAAAGAACAAAACCCCCCTGGTTGTTTGGCGTGCCGACGAACGAATCGATGTAAAGCACGAAGCAGACGAATGACAGGGAGTAGCAGTAGAGCAGAGCCTCTTCGACGCCTGTACTTGTATGCGCAGTATGAGACACTATGCGCTGACCGGTCGCGGGAGGGGACGATCCCGTGTGGATTCCCGGGGGCTGATCGGGGTGGGAGACCGAAAGCAACAGGCAAGGCCAGATATGTCGGGGTCGGTCAGTTCGTATTCTCAGAGAGGTCGACGCGGTCGAGGAGGCCAATAGGCTTCGCAAAAGCACAGGCGCACACAAGAGGCGTCGGTCGTGTGACAAGGCGGCAGAGTCAATAGAGCGGCTGCGCCGGTGGCATGGAGGCCAGTGAATTCCAGCGCGGAAGCGCAGCCGGGCAGGATCTCTCCTCTCGGATGATGGGGGGGTGTGATCGATCGGCCTGGTCGGTCCAGGTTTCGCGGGGGCAGAAGACGACGAGCAGGTAACGCCGCGTCTGCGTCTGGGCGAGGTGGGAATATGAGAGGAGGAGGGGGGGTTTCAAGGGAGAGAGAGGGCGAGAGAGCCAAGGTGAGGGAGAGGCGATTTGAAGCAGCTACCCGTTACCCGTACGCTTGGCCGCGCCCACCATTGGGGTTTGAGCGATGCGCAAAGCAGGCGGGAGGCGACACGGCGCTTTGGAGATCGAGGCCGAGGATTGAAAGCTGTGATTGAGGTCGCGCAGCAACGAGGCATGCGAGCAGCGCAAGGGTTTCTGCTTGGCTGGGGCTCGACGATGACGCCGCCGGCACAGCGATTACGGCGACGGCGGCAAAAAAAAAAAACTGGACGGCTCGGCCTGGAGACCCGAAACGGGCTGCCCTGTTTTTGCGCCTAAGCGGCTGCCCCCTTTCCTCCACGGGGAATGATGCAATGCGGCTGCTGGCCACGACACCCGATGGTCGGTGGAAGAGAGCGAAGCTGGAAAAGAAGAAGAATTTGGTGCAAGGGGGAGGGGAGGCGGGAGTCAGAAAGGCGAACGTGCTTAGTCGTCGAGTTAAGCTCAGCCAGCGACGGCGATGCGAGCGAGGTTTGGCCCTTTGCCGTGGCATTTCGTAATTCCAGTGGGCTATGGTGGGCACGAGGGCGGAAGCGCAGCGCGTGTCTGGCGCTGGAGCCCGCTGGGGTGCCCGCTGGGAACGCCAGCTGCTAGTGGGCTGGACCGCTGGGGATCCCCCGTACGCAGCCTCCTTGCGGCGTAGGACTGCGGGGTTTTCCTGGCCCGAACTGGGCCGGTGGCGGCGCGCTTGGGGGGTTTTGGGAATCAGCTCGACGCTGAGTGGCTACGGGCCAGCGGTACGATCTGGGTATCGAGTACGCGGCAGTGAGTGCGCGCAGACATACAGGACTCAGGTAGGGGCTACTTCGTCGACCAGTTTATGCCTCCGTCCAAGTACACCTCAGTACCTGCCAGTACCTCTGTTGGGCATCTTACTTGTATGCTTGTATTACTGGCAGCAAACCAGGCACGGAGTATTTCTTACTGAGACACACACACTCCATTCACTAACTGCGGGGCCCTGGGCGGCCAAGGGCTGATGCTGCAGCCACCAAAGAAGCACCAATTGCACCCAACAATAGCCCTGCTGGGCATGTACTAGCACAATGCAGGCCAGCTAGTGGTACCTCTTACATGTAGGCACAGGACATACTCGATGCGTGTGTCGCGTGTGCATCCTGAGGCGCATCTTTGATTAGCAAGACTGCAGTAATGGGTTCCAAAAAGGGGATTCAATGCAGCCTGGGTTCCAGGTTCCTTGCTCATCCCCGATTCCTATTTGTACAAGTAATCCCCAAAGCGCAGTTCAGCTGCTCACCGGTGAGGGTCCTCCTGCTGCTAGCACGGCCAGCTTCTCCATCGACGATCATAGGCCTGCATGCCCGGTGAAATTAGCTGCCAGCCGCACAGAATCCTCCCAGGTTCCCAAGGCACCAGCGCGCTACCTACAGGTACCTCCCAGGTAGCCACAGAAACTTGCTAGCGCCAACCAGGCCGCCATTCTGGGGAGAAGCGCATTCGGTAGTGGATGCGGCTAGTGGGCGAGCACCAATCCAGAGCCTCGTCTTTGCTGCAATTATTTGCTTTGCTATGCAGGTTCGCTGCATGTGTCAATGGGGGAGAGCCGGGGGCGGGTGGACGGAGGAACAATTTTTTTTTTCTGTCTCTTTTTCATGCAAATGATAAAAAATTTTACCCAACAGATTTACAAAGTATATGCAGGTTGTTATGATGAATAGGATGGGCTCCTCCTAACATGAAGATGTTGGCACTTACACAAAAGAGTAGGCACAAGTAAATGGATATCCTAGCATAACAAACACCCACAAAAAAAAAAGGAAAGGGGAAAAAAATAGACACGGAAAAATTAGAAGCCTTTTGCGTCTTCGCATCGAGCTTCCACGGCTAACACGAAAAATCTCGGAACCCCCTCCCCAGTCGATCAGCGATAACCGAGCTCCGACGCGAGCCCGCTCCGAGTCGCCGGCCGGGCTCGTGTCTGTTCTATTGTTCATGCTTCTGCCGCCCCTATTGAGGAGTCACGGAATGCAGAACCAAATAGTAGGAACAGGAACAATAACAGTAATTCCCCTTCTAGTCTTGTCTAAAACAGAAGGATGCCAATGCCATGGCTTGCGTCTGCTTTCCCAAACGGCATCACCTGTCTGACTCTTGCTCTACAAAGGCAGTGTATGCATGTCTCAGACAACTCACCTGCACCACGTCCCTCCCGCATGGATGCCCATGCTCCTCGACATGCCGTCTCACATGCCACGGCATTTCCACCGCTCCATGAAAAGCGCATTGTCCTGCGTAACCTCCTGTATCACACGCATCAACTTCCAGTGCTGTAACCACCCCCTCCCGTCCTGCCCTGCGCATTGCCCGAGTGTCTATTGGTCACTTAATCTCAGCTCGCATCCTGCCGTGTTCTGGGCTGTCAAATCAGGGCCCGGTGCTTCGCAGTAGGCTGAAATCCAAAAAGCTCAACAAAAAAGGTGTACTGAGGACTATTCCTGTGTCAAGTATTTAGTTCTTTTTTGCGTCCCTTTGAACTCAAGTTGCTTTTTTTTTTTTGCCTCGGCGTGAATAAGTTGATAGTTGACATGGCTGAAACGGCACGCAAATCCTCCCCTCTCTCAACGGCAGCTGCCCAAATCGACCACGGCTTGGGGCCGCAGCCACACGGCCCAGAGCAGGACACAGTAGCAAAAGATTCATTTCTCTGGCCTTGGCATGCCTCCTCTTTCTTTCCATATACACCCCCCTTCTGCCTTCAAATTGACATGTCGGCGTTAATAGACCTGTGCTCCGCGTCTGGGCCTGCTGGTGCCTTTACACGCGGAGGCGCTCATGCAGACGCCCGTGACTTACATCCCTGTCCCCAAAAGAAATCAAGACTTCTTACTCGACAACCAGTCTCCATTGGTGTGATGGAAATCCTATTTTGTTTTATTTCTCTTATTAGCTTCATTGTCTATAGTCGTATCCGTCATTTCGTCTCATCTCATGCTGCAGCCTCGGGCATCTAGCCGAGACTTGGTGTCTTATCCGACAGTCCAAACGTTCCAAAACCCGCATCACCGTCTTGTCTCTTCTCTCTTTTCATTCTCTTTGTCTTTTTTTACCCCCCCCCTTACGCCCAAAAGAATCCCAAAAAATCCCATGTATTAGTATTACCATCCAATAAGATTACGGTGTCATCATACACCTCAATTTATCCCCCAAATAAATCTCTAACAACGATAGATAGGTAGGGCAGGCGGCCTTCCCCCCTCCTAGGACTTGGCAAACCGGCTGTTTTTCCTAATCTGCTTGCCGTATCTGAAGAAGAGGTACGGGAACGGCATCATGGCGACGGTCAGGAACGCCAGCAGAGATGACGCCCACTGGTATCCGAGTTTATTGTACATTTGTGTACCGAAAAGAGGGAACACAGCTGCAAAATAGAACCCCATGAGTTAGCCTCATGTCACAGCCTTGATAAACAGGCTGTCAGCCCGGTTGATGGGTGTGGTTTCTTAGCGTACCTGCAAATGAACAGCGCACAAATGCGTTGGCGGCTAGGGCACTGGCGGCATACATGGGATATGCGTCGACCTGAACGAAACCCGCGAGTCAGCACGGCCGATGAAATCAACAACAATTGGATGTCAGTGGGTTAATCTTACCAAAAACGTAAAGATGCCGGTGAACACGAGCAGGTTCCTGCAAGAAATCTCCAGTCAGCCACCGAAACAAAGCCCAATGAGAGAAGCACGCCCCAAGCAAAGAGGAGGGT